>WSUE01000015.1:0-120361 GCA_019633535.1 Tulasnella sp. JGI-2019a
TCTTAGGGGGCACTTCTTGAAGTGTGGGAATTGGACTTTGCCTGGACACTTGCTTCTTGGTGCATGTGTAGAACTTGAACATTACCCTAGTTAATGGTGACTTCCTCTCTGCACATGTAGATACTTGAACATGTAGAAATGTTGGCTTTTCAAGGCATGTGGGTAGAATGAACAAACATAACAAATGTTGACTTGGGGACTTGGCGCACTTTGCAAGGTTGAATGTAAACCAATGGGCATTTGCTTGGTGTGGAGTTGCATAGGGCAAATGTAGGCGATGAGGGCAAATACGATATGACAGTGACAAGCAGCATCCTGGACCAAATGTAAGGATGTTAACAGGTCATATCTGTCCCTTGTTTGCTTGAACCACATCTGAAGACTGATCGCGAGATTGTTTAATGACTCGCCTCTGTCTGGATGTCCCTCAGGCTAGAGATTCAGCGCCGCTTGGTCATATTTGATGCTCTCATCAAGGTCATCTCTGTCCCCGGTTTGCTTGAACCGCGTCCCAAGACTGACAGCGAGATTGTTGAGTGATGAGCCTCTGTCTGGATGTCCCTCAGACCGGAGATTCAGCGCCGCTTGGTGGTATTTGATGCTCTCATCAAGGTCATCTCTGTCCCCGGTTTGCTTGAACCGCATCCGAAGACTGACAGCGAGATTGTAGAGTGACGAGCCTCTGTCCGGATGTCCATCGGGTCGGAGATTCAGCGCCGCTTGGTCGTATTTGATGCTCTCATCGAGGTCACCTCTGTCCCTGGTTTGTTCAAACCTATCCCAAAGATCAAGGGCGAGATTGTATAGCGATGCGGCCCTGAAACAAATCAAGACGAGACATTCAGCAACGACCACTTTCTCCGTGCGGATGATGCGTGCCAACCTCGTTTCGGGGTCGGATTCGTCGGACACAAGTGTGTCCATGTCCATGGTCACTGGGTAGGACGGAGAGATGGCGGATGTATGAGCTTGGTTAAACGATCGCAGGTAAATGACGCACTATGCAAGCGAAATGTCAGTACTTGGAATCCGTTGGTATCGGATGTGATAACGATCAGTTGAGAGTTGTATGTCGAGTGGTTTGAAGGGAGACGCTACCCGAACACACGTTCGAGCACGACACGTGTAGCACCAATTTCCTCGTGTTGATCAGCAGCTGATAAGGAGGTGATTGTCCCAAATGGCGTTGTCCACATCCAGAAGGAGAGGACCGAGTAGTTAGGACACGGCTCATCTCATCACCAATCCGGGCCACATCCGAACTTCTGGGTCTATAACCTTCCGATGCATGGCACGGGGTGTTCACGAGCTAGCTGAAAGCAAGGATATCCACGCGCACGGCTTAGGAATGCCAGGCTGAGAATCTGTCAATTCGTTGCTCAGTGGCAATGAGTCAATACATCGATATTTATGAGCGGAACGAGATGCCCAGAATTTCAGACAGAGTTGGGAGCGCTAGACTTTTCATGGGCAGAGGTCTGTGATCGATCCGGTGTTCGCGGTCTTATCAGCACAACATTGGCAGTGATGAAGAGTAGAAGCCCCGTCATACCTCGGAATATATCGTGACCAGTGATCACACAAACGATAATACCACCTCTTTCTGACTTCTACTCATCGAGTTATATCCATGGCCGAGCGCCCATATAGTAAAGAGGGTAGATTTCAGGAAACAAGTTGAAACTATTCTTGCGAGAAAGTGATACCAACCTGGCCCATGTATTCTGGTCATCCATAATGTCGTTTCGACCCATGGCCGCATAGGTATTCCCCTGTTATCGTCGTCGGATAAAACTCTTGGAATCGGATACGACGTTATGTTGAGGTCACGGCGCTTTCGTCCTCCTCGGGGCTACGTCGATGTCATATTGGTGTGTCAGTAAGGTATAGTGAGACCGATGGGGTTGGGAGGAGCAAAGATCGATTGTCCCAGGCTGATGGATTCATTGGTTGCGGTAACCGTAAGGAGAGTGCGGTGCCTGCGCATCACAGCGGCGAGATGGGCGGGGTGATGGCAAATAGCCTCAATGCTTGAAATGTTGAGTGAAAGTCTGCGATGCGGAGATACAGTACAGAAAGCTCACCTCCGACGTAGCTAGGGAGCCTATTTCCAAATTCGGTGCTCAGGCGGATTGCAGGCTTCCAGCTGGCGGAGTCGCGATGTTTTGGTCCAGGGTGAAACGGCTAGGCACAGCAAATATACGCTCACAAAGGCCTGGCTCCGTCTTCCCTTCTTCTGACATCGAATCGATATCGTTTTTGGCGGCGTCAGGAGTCGAGAATGATCCCACTGTTGGACGCGGTCCTCTGCCCGGTTGTAATTTTTTCTCTTGGAAGTCTTGGCGTTGGTGCAGCTCGACAGTTCTATTTTTAGCCAATATTTACTCTACCATCTTCGGCCCGACCTCTGAGTGCCAGACCGCATTCGCCAACAGGATCTCCGACTCTGCCTTTGGAGTCCTGCTAAACTTTATGACACCGTTGGAGACATTAAGGCTTTCTCCGTTGCTTACTGCACTACTCCCGATCATGGCACCATCACGGGCCTCCAGTTCTTTAAGGCGCCTGCATACTTCCAAGTGACTAGTACCATTGTCCAAAGCAGAATTAACGAGGCCGCTGACGATAGTGGAGGAGAGCTTCATCCTCATGGTGATGATGGTCGTAAAAACCCATTGGGTGCTTTGATCTTTCTCCAACGCCTTTTACTGGTAGTAGTATCAACTACGAGCAGTTCATCGAGCGGCACAGGTGCGTGATTTCATCTCTACGTGATTTGAAATTGTAACTAACGTGGCAATTTTCGATCATTTTAGCTTCATGGGATCAAACATGCTCTGCATGAAGGCTTGCGACCCCAACGTCGCTGGCTCCAAGGCATACTGCCTCAACTTGTTCGGTCGTATCGATTGCGCGTACAATGCTCCCGCATCTTACCAACCCAACGCCTTCGAGTCTTGCCTCAGCGACGACCAGTGTTTTGTTTCGTCATTATGGCCCGGCCACCAACCCGACATGCCCTTGTAGCCCTGGCATTTGCACCAGTACTGACGATGTCGTCACCACGTACACGCAGCCTCTGGAGTGCACTGAGATCACTTCCAAGCCTTACCAATCCAAGCTCTCGGTCATGTTTTCCTGCACGACCCTCTCCTCTGCAGCAATATTCACCGCCGCCACGTCGGCCGTTTCTGTCAGCTCCTTGGCTACTGTCATCGGTTTATTTGCCGAATTGGTGATTGTTAAAGCCTTCGTTAGCACTGTTGGAACCTCTGCCAAGTCGACCAGCACCTCCACCGCCAGTGCCTCCGCGGCCGGTCTTCAAATCGATGGTGCCAAACTTGGCGGTGCCGCCGTCCTTGCGCTCATTGGTGCGATCATGGTGTTGTAATTGGGTCGAGGTCGTCGATGTTCTTTCGGTTCTGCTTTTCTGCAATGCTCTTCAAGACCTTTTTTTTTTTCTTTTATCGTTCGGTTCCGGACTCTGATATACGCCGATCTTTTGCGCTAGGAGTTAATGATTGGTTATCTAACATATACACCCTTCCTTGTTTTTCAAGTGCGGCGTGATAATCATTTTCGCAAGATAATCTTTGAGTCTGAGTTTGAGTCTAACAGGCGGCATGTACGGTCCCGATTATATCTTTGCCTCGCGTAAGGATATATGCCTCCTTGAATACGTAACGCTAGTGCACTACTCGTTGGAAACGGTTACCCCCACCGCCTAGTAATTGTGCCAGCGCATGGAAATTTTGGGTTTGCCGGACCTTCACTTCTCACTCCTCATTCACTCGCTTTTCTTTTGACGAACTCTGCTTCATATACTATATACTCCAACTAAACCTTTCCCCATAATCCCCCTCGGTCCATTATTTCAGTCAACCATGCGATCCCATGCGATCCTCGCGATATTAGGAATAGCTTCTGTCTTCTGTAGCCCAGTCCCTTTGCCTCGTACTGGGTCGTCAGCGCCATTCAACCTCCCCTTTGCGTTTGATGCTGATCATCACCTCTCTCTATCCACATAGTGACGGCACTTCCGGAAACGTATGCACGACGCACGCCAGGACGTGCGCCGGAGGCATCATTGTCGGCGTCGCAGGTGCGGCTACAATTGGGTTGGGATTGGTGGGGGCGAGGATCCACTCGAACAATAAAGCTACAGCAAAGGCCCTGTCTGGGTTGGAATCCCTCAATGAGCACTGGAAAGTAGAGCCAGAAGAGTTTGAAATTGTTGACCTGTCCGAGTTGAACCCCTTCAAAGAGCACTTAGTACAAGTGCAATAGTTAGCTGCGTCACGATATACATATCTGGCTAATACCATGCATTTTCGGTTCTGCTTTTTTGCTCTTCTAGGCATCTCCTCTTCATCGGGGATTCTGCTATGTGCTGATCTTTTCAACGGTAGGATGTTATCTAACCGCTCCTCGCTTTCAAGTACAGTGAATTAATAATTCTTTGGCAAAGCAATCATGAACTTGAGCGGGAAAACGGGCTCACAACAAGTCATGTTACGCCCCAGACGTGTCGGCTCGATGTCTCCTTAAAACTGATCTATGTTACGCCAACAAACCGCCCGTTGCTTACCGTCAGGCCGCTTAGTAGTATGCAAATTTCGGGTTTGCCGAACGGTCACCATTCACCCCCCGTTCTTAACGATTTTCGCTTCGCATACTTCACCTTAATCATTTTCTATCTCCACAAAGCCTCTCCCGTCCATCCTTGCTCCTGCCCTTGCAACCAACCATGCGATTCTACGCGATTCTCTCCATCCTTTCTCTCCTAGGAATCACCCTCGTCTTCTCAAGTCCCATTCCTTTGCCTAATACCAACCGGTAAGTCATCCCCCCCCCCCTTCCCTACCCCATTCTCACTTCCCATCGATGCTGATTATTCCTCTTTTCATTCGTGGAAATAGTTGCGACAAGGTGTGCCCCGGAACCACCATTGGCGCTTTCGCGGGTACCTTCGGTCTCGGCGTGATCGCCTCAGGGGGATACTATTTGCGAAAGAAGAATCTGGCAAAGGCACCACAGAGACAGTATCTGAAAGGCCTTGAAGAGGCCTTGGAAAGTGCTGGGCATCACTTATAGAGCCCTCTCAGAATCCAATGTAGTAGCCTGGTTGGTCTTCGCCCCTCGGGATGCATTCTATGATCGTTGGAAAATCCATATTGGGTGACACTTAATTTTTCTGCCTTACCAGTCCACTGATTGATCATGAGCGAGAGCTGGAAGAGAACATTGCATTGAAAGGGACGACGGTTTTCCAGGTTGTTGAGGGATGATGGATGACATCGGCTCGCTCGATCACACGAAAGAATGTAAGCGCCAATATGCCAGCGGAATAGTCATCACCGTTTTATCCTTGGTACCAAGGGTACCAATGCAATAAGCCTTCGAGAGCATCGCTTGAGCATGGAGTAGTTCGACTGAGTCCCTCTCTTCGCCCAACATCTTCGCGTCCTTCTCTCATTTGACCCTTTCCTCTCATATACGTCACATCGAATCTGACCTTCCTCGCCATTTTCGCCGTTCACCCGGGCGTCGCCAATGCCGTACTTACTCTGATCCAGTTAACCAGCCGATAAATATTACCTATTTCTGTTAAGGTTTTGATTCATTGCTCTCTGTCATGACATCGACTGCAAAATACGCATGAGAGCATATGTTGGCCTCGATATCGTTCTTGGCTGTGTCGGAGCCATGGATGTTTTTTATCTGATTCTTAAAAGGATTATTGTACGCTCTTGCAGTCTTAGAGACTCGCGTCGATACTGATCCCACTGGACGTGGTCCTCAGTCCGGTCAGTTTTTTTTCCTGAAAGTCTTGGCATTCTCAACAGTTTTTTTTTAAGCCAATGTTTGTGACTTAACCACCATCACAGCCTCCTAACGCCAGACCGCATTCGTCAATATTACCGATGACTTCGGTCTCTGGGGCCCTGGCGACCCCAACGGTGTGGTTGGGGACACCGAGGCCTCCTCCGTTGGCTACTGCGCTACCCCCGACCTGCTATGCCTACCAGTATCATCACGGCGCCTCATTCCCTTAATGTGCCTCAAGTGATTGATCTCGGAACATCAACGAGAACCCCACCGATGGAGGAAGGGCTTAACCCTCACGGTGCTGATGGTCGTGGAAACCCATCGAGGGCTCTGATATTCTCCAATTCCTTTACTGGTGGTGGATCATCGAGTGGCACAAGTGCGTTACTTTTGTGTTTAACTGGTCCCGTCTTCAATTGTCACTGACGTAGCACTTTTCGATCATTCTAGCCTCATGGGATCCGACATTATCTGTTCTTTCCCCATGATCACTGGTGCTTCTGCCTCATTAGTGATCGCCAAGACTTCAGGCACCGCCGCTAGAGCCTCAGATAAGTCGACAAGTACCTCGACCGCAAGCGCCTCCATAGCTGCTCAAGTGAAGGGTGTCAAGCTTGACGGTGTCGCCGTCCTGGCCCTCGGCACGCTGGTGCTATCACGGTGTTGTCGTCAGGTCACAGAAAGTGTCAGTCTTTTCGGTTCTGCTTCTCATATCTTCCAAATATTTCACTTTCGTCACTTCGTTATAGACTCGTTAAGAGTTCATGATCGATCTCTAAAATATCTCTATGGCAAAATAATATCCAAAGTATAAGTCTTGAAACAAAAGTGAGAACCGACAGCGAATGTCACTACTAGGTCTATGCTCGTCCCCCTTTAAACCAATCTCTACATGTATGTGATGCCGACAAACCAGCGCACCCGATGTCTTACTGCTAGATTGTCTCGTATGCCAACACGCGGAAGCTCTTCGTATATCGTCTTCGCTTCACTCTGTAACCACGTGAACTCTGCTTATCTATCCAGTAAGCAAATAACTGTCTCCGCGCGTGACGTCCAAAGTTCCACATTTCTCAAGTCCGTTTCACCTCTAGCGAGCATGTATAAGAGAGTTCCCATTCTGCTACCCTTAGATTGATTTTCTCCCCTTTCGCAATTCCTTTCAATTACAATATACACTTGCTAATTATCTTGAACCAGACCTCACAAAGAAGACTTTCACATCCCACACGCTGAGTACGATTCCTGTCGTTATCATTGTCAGTTCCCGTTACACCAATTGACCCCTTTCTGCCTCCCTGTCCATCCCTTGCTCTTGCCCTCGCAGCTAGCTAATGCAATTACACGCCACCTTCTTCATCCTCTCTGTCTTGGGAATCGCCCCCGTCTTCTCGAGCCCTATTCTTTTGCCTCGTACTCCGGCGTCAGTCATTCAGCCCCGTCTCCTTTCTCTATTAATGCTAACTATCAACTCTCCCATTCCCTAGCGATGGCACATCCGGAAACATATGCGCGACGCACGGCGACGCGTGCCTCGGGATGGCCATCGCCGCTGCCGGAGGTGTGGCTACACTCGGATCGGCGTCGCTGTGGGCAACGCTCCACAAGACTAAGAATCAAGCAAAGCAGCTCGAGTCACAAAAGATCGAATTGAACAACCACGAGGAGGAGCTCAAGTCGATGAACCTCGCATTGCAAAATCTCGACTCGCAAAAGAATGGAATCCAAGAGCATAAGGTTCAAGTGATTAAGAATGAGGCAGAGATCAAGTCGCTAAAGGATGAGTTTAGGAAACAGGCGGGGAACTACGAGTCGCTAAAGGTCCAATTGGGGGACCAAGCAAGGAAGCTCGAGTCGCTGAGAATCGAGCTGAGATCGGGGTTCAGAGGTTTAGGGATTCAGAAGTAGATTCAGTAGTAGAACATCCCATTGCTTAGGGAACTATATAATGTCAAACAGAACCGATTCTTTCTCTGAGGCTGATTACGGTATGTCATTTCGGATGGCGATCAATATCCCCCGGTTCTGCTTTTTTGCTCTTCCAGACATTTTTCTTTTTATCGCTCCCGTTTTCGACCTTGCCACGCGCCGGTCTTACATGCTAGGGGTTAAACCCTCAAGTGCCACGTTTGGGAAGACAGTCATAATTCCAAAGTATAACTGCGAGCCTGTATGCTCCCTGACACGCCAGTGGCTTCTCTATGCATAATGGGGACGCACGGCGAATGCCGTTGCCGTGTTTGAGGTCACCCCCCTTGAACTCATCTAATGCGATGCCAACCACCCGTTGTCGTAAACGGCTTACTACCAGCTTAGATTTCTTCGAATGCCTACACATGGGAATGTTTGGGCTTGCCGGACGTGCACTCTTTACATCGCCTTCCTTAGCCGCCAAAGCACCCGCCGCTAGAACGCCAGCTAAGCCGCCAGCACCTCTACAGCTGTTCAAATGTCAATCTTGGTGTCGCCGTCTTTGCCCTCGGTGCGCTCGTTGATGCTATCAGGCTGTTGTCATATGATCGATCGTTTCGGTTCTGCTTTCTACTATTCTTATATCGTCCAGACATTTCTCTTTCATTGGCCCACGTTGTGGGCTGACCGTTAGGGGTTGATGATCGATTTATAATTTCCCTCAATTCCTTGACAAAAGTATGAGTCATGAAATAAGATTCTCTAACATGTATCACAGGGAACGGATTATGAGATCTATGCTCGCCCTCCTCGAAACCAATCTTCCACATAATTGCGATGCCGACAAACCACCCGTTGTCGTAAGCGGCTTGCTGCTAGATTGTTTCGTTAATATATAGAATTTGTCCCGCTGAACGTCTCGCACTTGTAACCATGTGACTTACAAGCCAAGTCCCACATCTCCCAGGTCCGCTTCACCTCTAGCAAGTATAAGAGAGTTCCCATTCTTTTTACTAGCACATTAGTTTCCCCACCTCTGTTACAATTCCTCCCCCCGATATCACAACAACATACACCTGCTAAATATTTTGAGTTAGACCTCCTACACACTAAGTACGATTCCCGTCGTAATCATTGACCGCTCCCGTTACACCAATTGTCCCTTTTCTGCCCAATCTTCCGTCCTTGCTCCCGTTACACCAATTGTCCCTTTTCTGCCCAATCTTCCGTCCTTGCTCCCGTCCTGTTAGCCATGCGATTCCATGCCATCCTTGCGATGCTAGGGATAGCCTGTGTCTTCTCGAGCCCTATTCCTTTGCCTGATACCGAGTCGTGAGTCATTCAGCCCTTCCCTTCTCTCTCTCTTTCCTTGCGTTGATCCCTTCTTCGTCCCTAGTGACGGTGTAGTTGCACAAAAATGCACAACGAATCCCGGGGCGTGTGCGGGGGTCATTGTTGGCAGTGTCGCTGGTCTGGGGGCGCTCGCAGGGTTGACGGACGCACTTCTCCGCTGGCACAAGAAACTTAAAGCTGTGAAAGCTAATTTGCGAGCCCTCAACAT
Organism: Tulasnella sp. JGI-2019a; assembly: GCA_019633535.1. Taxonomy (NCBI): domain Eukaryota; kingdom Fungi; phylum Basidiomycota; class Agaricomycetes; order Cantharellales; family Tulasnellaceae; species Tulasnella sp. JGI-2019a. The sequence goes on from WSUE01000015.1 coordinate 9,302, forward strand.
CGAGGCTGCGGCTGTGCATCCTATCTAGCGGGGTCCCTCAGCATCAAGCGTAGCTAGGTTTTTGCCCTCAGATGCACATTATGATACTTTGCTTCCATATTGAGCCCTTATTAGCCTCCTGAATGGGCTGGTGAGAGCTCAGGCTTTAGCGGCAACTGGAAGGGACTACGATTTGCCGCGTACTGCATTGAGCAAGCCGTAGTTCGAACGCCGTGCGATATGCCAGCGATCAAGAACGGTGACGCAATCTTGGGCTGTGATTTTATCCGACCTTTCACGTTGGGAGTTCAAGTGTCGTGCAATGATTTCTTTTAGCAATAAAGAAGTCATAAGACAGCTGTGGAAACTTATGATACTCCCTGGATTGTGGGCATGTCCTTGCTTCTTCTCCGCACCAGGGGACCGAATGTCGTTACGGTGTTTGAAGGGTCTATGCGCGTCCCCCTTGAAACCAATGCCAACAAACCGAACCACCCGTGGTCGTAAACGTCCCGGACGTTTGTACATCATCCTACTTTTGAACCCCCATTTTATTATCCATCCATGCGGGGTTCGTTTCACATTTCACGAGGCCGCTTCATCTCTAGCGAGCTCTCACCCGAACCCTGTTAGTAGTACATTAGATTTTCCCCTCCCTCCCCTCCCAATATTGAATTGTACCCCTGCTCAATTATAAAGAAGACTCGACGCATCAGGGATCAATCCACCAATAGTTTCCCGTTTACAAACCATGCGATTCCACACGATTCTCTATACCCTCTCTGTCCTAGGAATCACCCCTGTCTTCTCAAGCCCCATTCCTCTGCCCCGGAACGATTCGTAGGTCTTGAAACCCTTCCCACTTCCGTCGTACTTATCGTTGACGATTCTCTCTCTCCTTCTGTCCCTAGTGACGCCACACATGGAAATAGATGCCTTGAGTCCAAGTTGTGCCTTGGAGGTATCATTGCTGGTACCGCAGGGGTCGGGTGGATGTCTGTTGGGACAGCGATCCACTGACGTAATAAAGCAAAAGCAAAGGCAGCAACGCTGAAGTTGCAAAATCCCGTACCGGAAAAGCTCGAGTTACAAATACCGAAGCCCGGATTGCAGGTCGAGTCATTACAGATAAAAAGCGATGCGAGGAGGGCCCTAGGAATTTTTGAGCGTCTGAGCACTGAGGCGCACATCTAGTAGCTGCGCTTTTGCTTTTTTTGTCCTTTGTCCTTTATTCTTTACTTTATGCTTTTACTAGATTCAGATGCAGCCGGCTGAATAAATGTACACTTTACTATGAGCGTTGGGATGGATCCATATTGAGTGTCGCTTCGCCTTTCCTGGCTTATGGATGGACGTGATTGCCCCGTCGCTCAAACGTCACTCACACCCGATCGGATAATGCCAGCGAACCGTCATCACATCCACCCCTTCGAGGCATCTAGCGACGCGTGGAATGGCCCGACTTTCGTGTGTCACTACGTCATCACATCCCATTCAAGATCTCTCCCCCTGAATACCGTATACACCGCATCCTCATAACCATGCGATCTGTGATCACCATCATCGCCGTTCACTCCATCGTTACCTGCAGCCCGATACCTTTCTCGATCCAGGCTGGTCACCTATTTCCGTCAATCAGCATCGTTCCTGGCGGCCCTGGGCGTTCTTGGCAATGTATCTCTGATCATGTACACGGCTGAAGGCCAAAACCATCTGAACATAAGGTAAAAATACTGAAGTGCGACTGCAGAGATATCTCTCGAAGAGCCTCTAGATGGTCAGGGAATTCTTTTAAGCACCACGGCGCCAAACTTGTGGGTCGGATCGTAGATTTTTCTTTGCCGTATTCGATATTTCGTCTACACAAGGTAACACTTTCCGCTTTGACCCGACTCTCTTCATGAGCCTCTTCTGTAGAGTGTGAAAGTAGGACGCTGAACAGAGTCGGACTTGTCTTCGGAAGCGGGGAGGAGAGCACCAAGTAAGTTAGTCTCGAACAGGGAAGGATCGACCGATATTCAGATTCAAGGGGCACATGCAGAGGAAAGAGACAGCGGGATCTAGATGACGTTAACACGCCCCCCGCTGGGATGATCAGTCAGAAGATGTTCCGATACAAACCTAATAAAGGTCAAGGTCAGACGCGCACACGCCCCTTTGTGTAAAAGCATCCGGGGGGGGGCATAGCATTGTATTCGGATTACGTTGTGCGATTAGAAACTATGCTCTGTCGAGTCCTTACCCATCGCAGATGTACTGGCCGACCCAGAGGAGACAGCTAACGAGACCAGTGCATAAAGCCCATGAATCAGTACAACCCAGCAGAAGGCACCAGGATCGACTCACCTGATAGAATGCGGTCCACGTAATTGGCCCCGCTCCTGATACAAAAGGCCGAAATCAGTAACCATACTCTGCGCACAGAAGTTGACAGCGGTAAGAACGTTAAACGAACCACTTTTGATGGGTCAGCACGTCGCATCCGGTTTCCTTCTCCTTCCGTTGGATAAGCTCAACGTAGGCCAGCATGCCGTCCTCAGCGTAGCGTTTAGAAAGTTCGTGCGTGGTCACAGCATTACTATGTAAGCCGGCTAGAGAAATAAGTTGCAAGACGAATCTAAATCGTATGATGGACGTCAGCATTGGTTCTGTATCTGCGTCGAGGTCAAAGGCGTACCCTTCCTTTGCCAAGTCCCAGATGAAATTCTTCAGATCTGTGTCTGGGATTAAAAAGAAGCGCGTTAAAAGGTGTTCATCACAGGGGAAGGGGCGAAGGCGAGCCACCGACCATTGAATCCATGTGCCGACCAGTTAAAGCTCGGGCTCAGGTTATATACAAGCCACCTATAACAGGCAAAGAGAGTCAGGAACTGAAATTACTCAAATCAACTGCCTCCATAGGACGCACTTTTCAGGATACTTCTCCTTGATCTGTCTAGCGAATCCTCGGGCCTGATCAAGGTCAGGCTCCTTGGTCTCAAGCCATAGCATATCCGCATACGAAGCGTATTGCTTGACACGCATCAGAGCGGCCTAGAAACAGCAGATGATTCAGTATCATTCATACGAGTTGAAGTATGTCTGACAGTCGCTTACATCAACCCCGCCTTTATAGTGATAGTAACCTTCACGCGTGCGAGGCACTAGAGGACATCCAAAGATCTTGATCAGAACACCACTCCGGAACGAGCAGATTTTTGGGCGACATACGATCCCAGTCCCATGTCACATCTCGGCCAATGATATCTCGGGCAATCAAACGTGCTTCGGAATTCGACTTCTCCGCGGATGCCTGACGGTACTGGTTCAACGCAGCTTTTTTGTCCAATACAGACGAAGAGTTGATAGCTTGTTCAACAGCTGTCGAAAGGGAAAAGTAAGAAAGTCAGGCGCGCCAAAATAGGCCTGATGATCACAGCCCCGCACCTTCGTCAAATGTGAACAACGTGTGTTCCGCCATCCACGCTTCCTCAAGCTTATCCACCTCAGCTCCGGAAGCACCCCTTACTTCAGCCTCGGCGAGAACCTCAGCCAGGCCCTTCCCATCGCCCTTCTTGGTGGTACCCAAAATGAAAGGATGATCGAGGGTGTCTATGTTCGACGAGATGAGTTTCGCTGACTCCGCATCCGTTCGTGCGATGAGCATCATTGTGGACTGTAAGATGTCGAGCTGGAATCGGGAGGCGATGAGGCGAGAGACGTGTGTACCGACGGGAACCAGCACTTTCCCCGCTTGGTGACCGCACTGTAATAGAAATCTAAGCTCGGGCGTGAGTGCCCGTTCCTGCAAAAATACATACCTTCTTCCCGCCATGCAACTGATCCTCGAGGTGGATGGCCGAAGCTCCGGATTCCGCGAAAAGCTTGATCATCTTCATGACAGATGATAGTCCACCATGTCCCGTGTCCCCATCAGCAATGATAGGTCGCAAATAATCGATATTTTCCATGGCAGCCCGCTTCTCTGGGGTCGCAGACATCCGTTCATCGTAAATTTTTCGGTCGTGATGCTGTTGAGCGCGGAAGAGCCGGTGAACCTGGTTGGGTACCGTCGTATAAGGGTAATCCCTATGAGGAGATAGGTGAATGATCGGTGAAGCGACCATTTCTTTGAAGAGAAACTCACGCTAGGTCAGGGCCAACCTCGTTATTAGCCGTCGTAAGCACACTCGAACATGCCCACCCAGAAACATACACGACCTGCTGATGCCTCGCCATCTGGGTCATCTGCACCGGGTCAATCGCGCCCATGGTGTGGATTGGTTTCTTCTCCTCGGCGGCCTTTGTGAGTAAAGCGTGCAGCTTGTCGGCAAGGAGCGAGGATGGCAATGGCAAAGCGGGAAGGTTGCCTTGCTTCGTCGCCACCACTTCGGCTGAGTAAGGCCGTTTGATACCTTTGAAACGAGGAGAGTCGAAGAATTCGTTTACTTGAGCGGTGCGTCCCTTTAACGCTGCATCTTCTTCTTGGGCAGTGGGAAGGTTTAGAGGTAATGCCCAAGGCTTGGTGTTTGAGTTGGCAGTGCTCATCGCCCGCGTCGCTATTCTAGCGAGAGAGGACGACTGCCCCTTGATGAACATTAGAGGCAAGCGATGTAGAGCGAAGTTGGTGGTGGTAAAAAGGGATCACAAGTGCGAAGCCAAGATCCGGTCCGTCTAATATCCGGCTGACTCAGCAATCCTTTATCAGATAAACCTCCACACGACTTATTATAGTACCAGAACGACCATAACCTTCCATTTGCACTCACAGCGTCAGCTGTGCACACCTATCATTCACAAGAGGCCGCGCCCATATAACTCAACCATGTTGCGGCATGCGTTCACAGTTGTACCGGCTTATAAAGGGAGACCCGGAGCGGGAGCTGTGGGCCCTTGTCTTCCTCTCCTACCACCACGGGACGCGCTGCAAGGCTGTAAATCAAAAACCCCGGCAGTTAAATATAAGCCTGAATTTTAATTCAGCAAGCAAAAGCGAGAACTTACACCATCTTCACTGCAATACGAAGTGTGGGATCAATGTCGAAGTTGAATGTCCTGACCAATGCAAAGAGTAAAGCCTTGACCCTAGATTATTATGTTCGACGTCAGTCATCGTTGCAAAGTTCCTCAAAGGTAACTCACTCGAGTACTGCCATACGCCATCCGATACATCCACGTGCGCCATAGTTGAAAGAGAGGGTATTGCCGTAGAGGGTGGGGACTTCTGAGACAGTATCGGGGAGGTTCTCGAAGCGCTCGGGTCTTCATTACATGCGGAAGATCATGAGGTAAGATAAAGTGGAGGATAAGTAACTTCTCACATGAATTCGTGGGCTGTTGGACCCCACAGATCTGCGCGCGTGTTGCCTGCCCGGTTGTGTATCACAATGCTATCCCCCGCGCGAATGCTTTAATCACTGAATCAGACTCCGTCTTGGGAAGTTAAACAAGCGGGACGACTCACAAAATTTCGTGTACTTCTTTCCCTTCTTTGTTGATGACGGGCGTCGCCAATGGAAGCATTGTGTCTTGCAAAGGTGTTCGCCTCGTTACAGCAACGGGTGCGTCTGTGAGGTACAAGTATCAAAATTAGAACTTTCCCCCAGTATCAAGAGGATTCATCCCACGTAGACGTAGGATCTCCTTCACGACATTATCCAAGTATGGCAAGCCATTCAATTCATCCATAGTCGGCGCATCAGATGGGAAGGCGAGAAGCTCGCCTCGAAGCTTCGACTGAACAGCAGGAGCCTTAGCAAGCGCATATAAACCCCATGATGTTGCCGTGGCCACAGTTTCGTGTCCACCCAAGATGAAAGTGGCGATAACTACCACAAGAGATTCGTGTAATGGGACGTGTAAGTCAGAAATACCATGTACTCAGGTACTAGATTACGCTCACCGGCTAGAACGGCATCGTCATCAAGCTTCTCTACGGGGTTCTCCTTCATATTCGACCTTATAAGGACGCTGAGGAGGTCTTTTCCAAGAGTCCGTGGGTCAATTTCACCAAGCTTCTCAGCCTCTGCCTTTTTTCTTTCGATCATGTCCATCCCAATTCTTGCCATGGTTGCCTTAGACCGCATCACCAATTTATTCCGAGCAGTTGGCTACAAATAATAATGATCGTGCGTTAGGAGAGGTTGATTGATCGACAGCTAACAAGGGATGATTGACGTACGAGCCTTCCGAAGATGGGGAAGAACATGCTAAGTACGCCTTGAAGGTCGACCATGGAGAATGTTGACTGTAGATCATGAAATGCCATGGCAAGCTCATTGGATGAGTCATGTAAAGCGTTGAACTGGTAACCAAATCCTAAGAGTGAATGAGAGACGAGAGTTCTCAGCTTTCGTTCTTTCGCATATGCCCATTCAAGCCAATAGGTTGCTGTACCTGCATCGCCAATGATATTCAAGGCCGCTCTGTTTAGCCATTCCGAAACTTCGATCCCGGCTGTCCCTGATGTAGATTTGGAGACAGTATCCAACCATATATCTTTGAGCTGTGGGTGAATGTTTAAGCATAACTCATTTTTAAATCGCGCTGTCGAAAGAGGAAGGCGCTCACATCCTTTGCGTGTCTGGCCATCAATGGTGTAAGCTCCCTATAAGTTGTAAATGGGTTCAGTAATACCCCAATGACAATTACAATACCGGATATACCTGATATGAGCCATGCTGAACGCCGGATTCTGTGATCACATATGTCATCAATGCTATAAACTATGATCGAAACAGGTTCGCCTACCATCACTTTGCGCTAACGATGGGGAAAGTTAGAACTGAGTCCAAGAGATCGGAGAGCCTTAAGAACATACTTGTTTTCGGTGTACCAATCCCTCAACTGTGAGCAGACCGTCTCCTACTAGACTCCTCGCCACATTAATCAAAAATGGTGGTTTCGAGAACATCAAGGGTTGATTATAGATGAACGCCAGCGCCTTCAAATCGATAACGAACAGCTCCCGTCGTCGCAAAAAACCGGCGGAGGTGAAAGTAGGACCATAGTCCCTCAGCCATTGATCCAGAGTGTCTGCGGTACACGTTCGGATAACGCCTAAGTTACCGAGGAGGAAGGAGGCTGGTTTTGGTCCGGGCAGCCAGCGCAAGGCCGATTCTGACCCATGATTGGAGTATAAATGTTTCAGAGATTTATGGGCAATGTAGGTGAGTCCAAGAGCAGATACCCAGAGAGTTACTGGGTACGTTGAAACCAAGGTATCGTACTGCGGAAGAATAGCCATACGTGGTGTGAGGATGATTGGTCGACTTTCAAGTTCGTACCGGGTGAACCGTCGGAGAAATAACCGTCGTTGAGACACGTTATTCTCTCTGTAAAAGATAGGATGCGCCCTGGGAGGAGCTCAACGTAAAAGGTACCGGATGGTTTCTTTGAGAGAAGCGAGTGGTAACCGTCCTCCTCGGCGTGAAGCAGATTCCGGGGGGCGACTACCTAGCTAGATTCGTATGAGAGTTTGACAGAAACAGAGCTCAATTGTGGTAGTTCATGCCAGTCATGCAAGGGCATGAGGTGGGAGAGAGAGCTCAGGTCTTAATGCCGAAGCGTGCCGACGTCTCACGATATAAACGCCTCAAAATACACGCCAGGACCCATCTATGGCCGAAAAGCCTACACTGGCGAGCATTCTGGACGATGTACATTGCGAGTCGGCTCTGGAGGTACGCGGTGTGTGCTCCTTCTTGAGCGAATCAAGTCACAATGGCTGAGTCTCCCATCCGACAGCTCGTATCTCATATTCGGTATGCCAGTAAGGGATCCTTTGGACCAAATAGCTTAAAACTTAGCACTCACAATTCGTGCATCTCCCCAGCCGACCCTCCCGGTTCGACTTTCATATCTACATTCGATGACCATATCACATCGATAACTCCGGCCCAATTTCTCTCTAACGAGTCAACGCTCAATCGAGGCGACATGATAGAGATCCAAGGCCCGGCAGCCTCCGGAAAGACGCAGCTCCTACAGTTCTTTGCCATGACCTGCGTTTTGCCTAATCACCTCATAGTGTCATGCACAGCTGCACCCCAAGAAAGTGCAGAGACTATAACCGAAGAACCACCGTCCTCAGCACATGTGCTACTTGGAGGTCGAGCCAAGTGTGTTGCCATACTCGACTGCGATGGACGTTGGTGTATGCAGAGGTTACACGCCATCTTGTCCTCGTACATCTCGTCGAAGTTCACTCGGGTATTCGCGCCAGACGCGACGACCCAAGAGGTCCCGCCTTTGGTCTTCGACCCATCCGTGTCAGACCTTGTTGCCGAATCGCTGAGTCGTATCCACATCTTTCGACCAACTTCATCTCTGTCGTTGGCTGCCACTTTGTCATCGCTACCTACCTACCATCGGAGAAACATACCGGACGATGAGATCCTCATGGTTTTCATCGATTCCATCAGCGCTTTCTATCACGCGGACAAATGGAAGACTGAACAGGCCACATTTTCTGAGAACAGCTTGCGAAATAGCGGAAAGACGCAGACCACGCCACGAGGTGCCGCTGAACCGTCATCATCGTTGTCGCCATCGGCCTTCCCTCGAGTGGATACAAACGCCATGACTCATGTAGTAAACACCATTCAATCACTTCGCCGAAGCCTAGGAATCATCACTATCATCACAAACTGGGCGTTAATCACTCCAGAGGGGAGCAGCGTCGTGAACCTCAACGTAGATGTATCGGCCCCTTGGTTCGGTCAGCATCTACCATACCCATACCCATCAATCCCGAAACAGCCCAGAGCCGAAAACACGACACCCGACGCGTTCACCATCACGCACCACATCACATTGCCACCAACAACGTACGCAGTACCTCAATTCTCTTTGGGCACGACGTTCGCACAAGCATTGGAGAACGGCAAGGAACAGAAGTTCATTGCACTCATTCGAACTCCAGTATCTACCTGCCAACAGGAGAAGCTCGAAGCGAACCTGGACTTAAGAAACAAATACCAGGATGGAGTCGCAGTGGATTCATTTGAGTTTTCGGTACGGGATGGGTTTATCGGGGTCGGGTGAGACTGGAAGCATTATGGCGACTGTGGGTCATGATTATTGGAAGGTAAAAGCAACGTGGCTATTGTAGCTCAATTCTAGGCTGAATCTACGCCGTCATCCCAATTTGATACCCGGCGTAGGTCACACGGAATGTGTGACCATCATCATCTGCTCAAAGTCCGCCAAGCTCATGGATTTGTCCAGCGAAGTAGAGAAAGCTTCAAGCATCTCCAAGATCTGTTAACGGACATGCGAGATCGGAGGTCAGAAGGCATTTGAATGATCGATACAAGGAAACATTTTGCTTCACTTCTTCTGTCGCAAGCTTCTCTTTGAGCATCTTCGCAACTCGTGCTACATCCTTGATGAGGATTCGCTGCTTGACAAGATTAACCTTGTCGTCAGCGAAGTCAGGGAAGAACAGCGCGAATGCCTTGAGGCACTCCTTCCGTTGTCGTGCCGTGAGTTGTACAGGTCCTTGGTCCGGTTCAGATAATGAGGGCGACTTCTGACCACCTCGTTTCGCGCTTCGTGTCTTACGTGCGGCAGCGCCCCTTTTCGCAGAACGAGCTTCGTATTCTTCGTCTTCGTCGTCGTCGTCTTCGTCATTAGATTCGCTTTCGCCATAATCGTCGTCGTTCCCTTCTACGGGCGACTCATCCCGTTCATCGTCGTCATCGCCATCATCGCTCCCTTCTGCTTCCATCTCCCGTTCTGAAAATACCGCCGAAGAGGATTGCGAGGCTCGCTCCATGCCCGTATCTCGTGGATCGGCCATGAGTACCGCGCAAACCGCCCTCCAATCTTTCCGACTTACGCCGTCCTCCTGATCAGCGTGGTGGTCGAGGGTGCGCCACCCCGATGCCGCTTGTCGGAAGATGTTGAGCACATCGGGATCCTGTGGCAGGTCCAAGATTTGCAGCTAACATAGCAAGATGGCGTTACAATACATAAATTCCCATGATGAGAGATGGTTTGGCCTTCACGCACTGCTCGTGGAACCAAGGACAGAGGGATGTGCGTTGGGCCCGAAGAAACAGGTTGTGTCTTAGCCACTCCGGACGAAGGTCCTTCCGTCTCGTCAACCACGAACCCTCCGCCGTCACCATCATCATTGCCATCCCCTGGGGGTAGAAAGCCTCCTCCTGCCTCCTCTTCGTCTGGAGGTAAGAAACCACCTCCGTCATCGTCGCCGCCGCCACCACTATCCATGGCGGCGGGAGCTTCGACTTTTTGGCCAATCTTTCGCCTTTTGGATGGCGATGGTTGTTCTGCGTCTGTATATATTCGACTGGGCGCTCCTTCAACGGCGCGGTCAAAGGCGCGGTCAATCGATCTCTGCAATCTCGGTTTCAAGGCGGCAAAGTCATCTTCCGCTTCAGGTTCCGGGCTGGAGTGAGTGTACATCATATTGGGGAGGGCTCCTGCTGCTGGTGGGGTAAAGGGGTAGTTGATAATATAGTAGACGTTGTGGTGTAATCATGTCCAATGTCGCACGTTGCGAACTCGCGGCCAACCAGCAACGCTGATACAATACGAGTACACGAACCTGAGAGATACAACAAAGAGCGATAGGGATGCAAGAGAAAGGTATGCTAGTAGATAAAGGAATTTGAATTGAAAGTTCATCAATCACGTTAAGCCCCGGGCACTATTGCTCAGTTTAGCCTCCTTCCTCGTCGATGCCTTCCGTTTCTGTCCTACAATCGGTGGTGGGGACGGCGTGTCGCTGCTTGAGCCACCATTCAACGCCGGTTTCGCTGGCGCTTTCGTTGACAAGTCATTCATCGCTTTGCTTTTCAACATAGCTTTTGGCGATTTCTGGGAAGGGTGGGAATCGCTCGACACTGGCAACTGTAGCGAATGATGGCGGTGGTCCCCGTTGATATGGCCATTAACGGGAGCGCTATTTGCCTTGCCGATGCTGATGGACCTCGGCCTTGAAGACCAGTCTGCATGTCCATTGCTCGACGTGGAGGGACCTGGAAATAGTAAAATAAGTATACTTATGGTTATACCAAGCTAAAGACTTACCTGGGACGGCACAGTGTTCCTGGAAGAGCTGTACGAAGATATCCATCTCGGCTTTGTCCAACGTCCGCGATGAAATCACCTCAGACTGCTCGTCTTCCGCAATGTCAACCTCGTCCACCTCCATTGCAATCTCCACCTCTTCTTCAGCGACATTGTCGTTGACGGCCTCCCCCTTTGACCTTTTCAAGATTCCGCCCATGAGAGACGAGAACAATGTCTCGATCGGCGGTAGGAGATAAGCTGGGCCATCTAAGAGCCTCAGATCGATACTGGCACCGAAGTCCGCAGCATCAATATCCAGTCTTGGAGGATCCTTAACCTGATCTTCAAGGTCTCTAAACGCCGAACGACCAAAGACGTCCTCAAAGAGCGAAAGTCGTGTGGCCCCCGATTTGGTTAGAGTCTTTGCCATCTCTATCGCCCCTTCATTCTCTGGGAGAGAGACGGTATCTCCCACAAGGACAAGACTTCCATCTTCGGCAATCGCAGCGAGGGAAAAGTAGTTCTGGTGTACAGTGGATGAACGAAGGGTTGATATTTGCTGTATTGGGAGAGGCAGAGAGGTGATTTGACTGAGGGGACGGAGCTGCAAGAGGTCCCAGATCTGAGTTGACTTGCCGCACACGACTGCGAAAGCTGCGGCGTCCGGGCGCTGTATGATTCGCGGCGGTGGTTGTAACTGTGGGTCGCCACGGTCTTCAATAGAATCTACAGTGTCGATGTAGAGGGCCACTGGAAAATCGTGGTTTTAAATCAGTCCGACTGAAGGAGGGAAGATAAAGGTGTGGGACTTGCCATGACTACTGATCAAATCCCAAACAAGTACATCTTCTCCGTACACGCCACATATGGCCAGGTACCTTGAGACTCGTCCCAGAAACGTGGCGGACGATAGCCATGAAAGGGAACCGACGTTAGTAATGGCTTGAAGGAACGCGTGGCTGGACCCGTTAAACAACACGACGCAGTGCGCATAGGTCACGGCGATTAAGGATGCATCGAGAGAGAAGGCGACTCTACAAGGCACTTGCGATCGGTATGCAATGGAGGCGCATTGCACCCAGATTTCTGAAATAATGGCCCCACTGAAGCTCAGTGGATGCCGAACTTTGTCTATTCTTGGTGTTTGGCTCACCCTCAGTGGTCTGGTTCTCCTTGTCGACGGCTATCCTCTTCACCCCCCACAACCTAACCAGTCCGTCTTGCCCAGTAGTGGCTAGTGTACAATCGCCATTCACATCTGGCGAGCTGAAGTGGATCGAATTCACGATCGACTTGCCATGCGGTCTGTCAATCTTCGTGTTCAACAGGTACGTACCCCTTGCACCATCAGTCACCCAGTTCCATATCTTGAGGACGATCGCAACGCCGGTGTCCAATGTCGCTTCTCGTACATCAACAGTCGCAAGCCACCGACCATCCTCGGAACTAAAGGCAGCTTGGACGACTGTGCACGGTGTTAATATCGTGTCTTCGTCTGTAGCAGCAATGCGGTTCGAGGGCGCGACTTCGAGCTCCGAAACAAGGGAGGATGTGTAAGGGTCATAGATCTGGAGGGAGGCGGGATGAGACGAAGTCGTGGCGAGCCAGTTGCGTTGTGGGTGGATGGCCAATATTGGCGGGTATTTGGATGGACGCGCTGAACCTTGGGCGTAAAATAGGTGAATGGATAGGGGGGAGAAGAGAAGGGTCAAGTGACTCACGAAGTTTAAGCCCAGCTCTAGAACGCACATTGAGTGTATTAGCAGATACCATGGCGAGGTCACCATCTGCGAGTCCTAGCAGAAACTCCTGGCCTCTATCCAATGTCTCTACCACAGAGATGCTGTTTATGGGAGCTCCGATACGAGGTACAAAACCCTTATGCCCAGTCTCTATCTGCCACATAACAAGGACCGAGGCCAGACCTCCTGAAAGCAGGTAGCTCCCATTAGGCGTGAATGCCAGTGACTGGACGGCGTGAGCGTGCCAGTGAAAGAGAGAAGTCGCGGCCTTCTTCTCTGCACTGAGTTTCTCGAAGGACAGTTGATCATCGTTCAGACAATACCATAGTCGGACTTCGCCCTCCTCATCGCCAGTCGCGAAATAGCCTTGTGTTGGATGGAATGCGAGGCATGTAAGTCGATGGGCGGAGGTGAACTTGGACCAGCCTTCTTTTGGACGTGAGGTAGACGCGATATGCGCCTTCATCCCTGACGTTGCAACGAGCCATAGCCCGTTAGGCGATACTGCAAGTGCAGTGATGCGGTTGATGGGTTTCCCGATTGAGATGCTTTCCGCAGCCTGGATGACGGTGGACGCAAGGGGCTTGAAAGTGACCTTGAAAGCCCTCGAGGAAGCTTTTGTGTCTGAGGCGTTGAAAAGGACAATATAAGTCTGTGTATTGGTACAGATCAATTGAATTATTGCCATAGGCACAAGGTAGCGCACAAGGAGATCTGGCTTGTACAGCTTGGGCTCGTCAATAGGATGAATAAACATCCCGACGCCCAAAATCCCGACTCAGGATTCGGCCTCACTTAAAATAACATTGAACTGAAGATGGTGACGTACCATTTCCTTGCTCTCTAGTCATCAGTCGTTCTGGCGTATTGCTAACGTCGGCGTGCAGGAATACGGTATCAGGAAAGCTGGCGTGTGCGCACATGTGCCAGATGGGCAGGCAGAAATCGACTGTTTTCAGTAAGACGCCCTCAATCCAGTCCCATATCTTGATAGTCCCGTCAATAGAGGCCGAGTAGAGTTGCAGAGGATTATTAGGGTTGAGTAGGACCGAGGTGACCAGCTGTGTGTGATGGTCGGGGCATGTCGACGAAGAGGTAGATGGTCTGGACTGTGCCTGAATAGAAGATAAGGTTGACACCACCTTGAGTGTGGATGTTGAATAAATTTTGATGGAGCATGCGGATGGTACGAAGAAATGCCTGTTGGGGCGCAATTCAACGCGTCAAGTTGTGAGTTGGCTCAATCTCACAAGATGATGGAACACTTGGTGCTCACATTCCATCCTGGCTAAAAACCATAGCCGTATTTGAGAAGGTCTCCGATGATATAGGCATCCATGACCAAGGTTTGGGTTTCATGCTATCCTGCACTGCCGTGGATGTCGCAGGGACATCGATCGCCGGAATGATGCTTGCCATGTCTACATCGGTTGTTCTATGCCTACGTTTGACCTTCTTAGTTGCCATATCAGAGGATTCGGCCATTAGGAGCAGGTAATGCGAGTCCGAGTTCCAGAGATGGGGCTCTTGGAAAATTAGTGGTCGGGACCGCAATAACCTCCGGTATCTCCGCGTCGCAGCTAAGCTATAACCGTCCCAGCCTGGTTTCTGATCTTCTCTGACAACAGCAACAGCAACCACCTCCTCAACTTTATTTCACGTCGGCGACGGCCACCAACGCTCCTTAAAACCTCTTTCTGACTTGCAGGACAAATATGTCTAGAAAGCCGGAATATCCATTCGCTGCTCCGAATGCCACTACATCAGGAAACCCCCCTCAGCAGCAGGGTGGGTTCACTCAGCCACGGCCGCCAGCCTCGCTACAGCACTCACCAATGAATCAGCAGACGCAAAGGCGTCCCTTTATTGCGCCGACGACTCCATCAGCCAGCCCGAACAATTCGTCCGCGAGCTTACTTCTACCCAATCAGCGAGGCCCGCCGGCCGGCTCGCCAGTGCGGCCGGGTGCCAATCTTACTGTTCCTTCGGCGAGAGGACAGCCATCATTAAAGACCAAGAATAGTGATGCCTCGCTTGTGAGCATCGCTCGCAGTCAATACTCAAATCTCCACGTGCTAATTCGGGGTATTTCTTTTGCATAGGCGATGACAGCGTCCTTGGGGAGCTCCATATCTGACAAGGTAAAGCTTCATGAATGCTATGCGCGAGACACAATCACTAACGCGTCGACGAAGTACTCCTTTGGTGCGGATCCAGCATCGTGGGGAGCCGAGATAGGTCCTGGCCATCCGGAGCCTGATGATCATATACACAACCCGGACCCCCGCCGGGACAGGAAGAACGACGAAGGCGGAACAATCTTCACGTCGAGAGGTATTGCCAACCTTGGCTGTCTTGCAATCCTCGCCTGCGGCCTTGTGACATTATTGTGGGATCCCTTTGTTTCTTCGGTGCGGAGCCACTTGCTGATATCTCCGACGGGTTGCTCGTAGTGCCGGATATCCCATTATAACGTATTTCTCGACACATCCGATAACCACGATCGGAGCCCTTAATCTCGGCGGAATTAATAAATCTGGACAGGTCCCAAGCATGACAGGTATCTTTAGTCGCCTCCCACGGCTTCTGTACAATTCTGAAGGATATTGTTTTTAGGGAATTTTGCCTTGATCGACAAGGACACGCCGGAAAGCGAATACACCATCACCTCATTCCAGGATGGTAGCGAATTGACTCTCGTCTTCAGCGATGAGTTTAACACAGATGGAAGGTCTTTTTATCCTGGAGACGACCCATATTGGGAAGCGGTCGATCTGTACTACTGGCCGACGTTAGATTTAGAGTGGTATGACCCGTCACAAATTACCACTACTGGCGGCAATCTCGTTATCACGCTGGAACAGGAGACCAATCACAATGTCTCATTCAAGAGCGGTATGCTCCAATCCTGGAATAAGTTCTGTTTCACGGATGGGTTAATATTAGGTGAGTTCGGGTTCGCACAGGTCCTGTCGACCCGCTGTCACTGATCTCAGTCCCTTCCATCAGCCAGGGCCCAGATCGCAGGTTCGTCTTCTATACAGGGCATGTGGCCCGCCATATGGACAATGGGGAACCTAGGCCGCGCCGGATTTGGCGCTACCACTGACGGGATGTGGCCATATTCGTACGACTCGTGCGATGTTGGCACCTTGCCTAATCAGACAAATCCAGATGGCACACCTCTTGCGGCGTCGAATACTGGCTCTAAAGGTGGCGAGTTGTCTTATTTGCCTGGACAACGCCTGTCCGCGTGCACTTGCCCTGGCGAGGTCGACCATCCTGGACCGATCAAGTCGGACGGGACCTTCAAAGGGAGATCAGCCCCAGAGATCGATGTGATCGAAACCCAGGTCACTGGCGATGGAGTTGGACATGTCAGTCAGAGTGCCCAGTACGCTCCGTTTAACGCCAACTACCTCTGGGACAATACAAGCGCCAATGCGATCTTGCATCAGGATTCTTTCGTCCTCAACAGGTGCGTTTCCCGCGACGCCTTTGTTGTGCAGTAAACCTAACCTTGATCAACAGTTATCATGGTGGTATTACACAGATGACGACATCAGCTCTAGGCCTGACAAATCAAAGCTGTTATGAGTTTAGCGGAGGTACGGCTGTCGATTTTATGTTACTCAAATATATCCTAACGATGGATCCACATTCCCATTTAGGCTGTTTTGATACTTACGGCTTCGAGTACAAATCAGGGACTGACGGGTGGATTACGTGGATATCATCCGGCGCGGCCAGCTGGACCGCCATGGCCGCTGGAATGGCAGCAGATCCGGTGGCTGAAGTCAGCCAGCGTCCCGTCCCGGAGGAACCTCTCTACCGTATGCCGCCAAGATCCTTTATCCAAAGAGTGGTCCTAACCTTGAGCTTATCTTGCAGTCATTATCAATCTGGGGATGTCAAACGGCTTCGATCACGTCGATATGGAGAGGTTGACCTTCCCTGCTCATCTATCAATAGGTATGTCGCTTCCACCGACGCCTGCTTGAGGTTTCTATCCCATCATCTTTTAACATTTCTGTCCATTCTCAAGACTGGATCAGAATTTATCAACCAAAGGACAGCATTAATGTCGGTTGTGACCCTCCGGATTTTCCAACGGCCGCCTACATTGACAAGTGAGTACCCGATGCTGTCGTTAAAGAGCAAAACGAACTGATAACAACATCCTCCAAGGTTCCCTGAACCTTACACGAACGCAAACCTAACAGTGAGCATCTAACTTCTCGATTGATTGCTTTATAATCTCGTCTGATGAAGCTTGCTATCGCAGACATGGAAACAATACGGACAGAGCTTCCCTAAGAACAAACTGGTGGATACCTGTTAGAAAGACTCCCCGCAGTCTGCTTGTGGATGCGATAGCACCAGTTCTCTGTCGGATGACGTTGCAATCTTCACGTCCACCACCGTTCGTTCTACATCCCCATAGACCCGCTCCTCCGCTGCCTATTTGTCTGGTTTCGTTCCCTTCTCCTCTTTGTCTTGGTAGGAATGACCCACGTTTATACTTACAATGAGACCTTGCTTCGCCATCAGTAACTTTCCCTAGAGCCTGGTTTCTGTATCATTATCATACAGTCCGTCTATATTTTGGCATTCATGTAAATGACGCAAGGGTTGATAGAGTGAGGCAGCGTGGCTGGTGGAAAATGAAGGGTTGGAAGTTCCCTAGAAACCTCTCCAGCTGTCCCAACAAGTAAACCAACGCTTGTTTATTCGTAGCCGTTATCCTTGCCTCCACAAACCCCGATTATCCAATGAAAACGAGGATGTTGAAGTGAGTGAAGAAGGGGCCGACGATGTGATGTCCTGATTGTGGCCTCGAACTGTCACATTCACTACGGCATCTTCTGGAACATCAGCATGGTATACCATCTTCTTGGGTATGACGCGGTATAGCTTCTTCGCTGCCCTGTGTGGCTGCTATCTCGATGGGCTTGGAGGCATCCTGGCGGCACGCGACAAAGTACGCGACATTACCGACGACCGATCATTCGAAATCGAAGGCCTCGACCCCGACCATGAAGTGGGCTGTCCATCACATGGGCGGGCCCCATTTGTTTCTTCTGCAAGCCTTCAGGTCGATCCCACCTCTCCCGCCCTCCATACCCGCGCGCACTCGACACGCATCATGATTCCCGGGCTTCCCATATGTACCAGGCATATATTGTCAGTGTAAACCATACGTAACCAAAACGTCAGGGGATAGCAACCCTCGACTCCACTACTCGTCGTTCTCTGAATGAATTCGTGACACTTGCAACATGAGACTGATTACATGAAAGTGAAGACGTCGAACAACAATCAATACGCTCCGAGCGTTTCTCCCGAGCGCTATACGAACTCGTAATCTTTTCTTTGATGTGCTGGTGCGGAAGGGCTCTCGTACGCTCTCGGCTTCCTATTTGATGAGAATTGAAGTTTCATATCAGGCAAGACAGGTTCTTGTCGGAGAAAGGGAGTAGACATACTTCTCTCCTGCTGCCAAAGAAGGGAATGAGCTGAAGAGATCCGGATGCTTAGGGAGAGGCGCCTCTCTGAATCATAATGTTCGGAATGGTTGTTCGACAGTTGAGTAACCATACTAGGCAGCAGAAGGCATCGAACTTACTTAAAGTACGGATGATCGAGCGCCTCTTCTGCAGTTATACGCTGGGCAGGATCATACGTTAACAGTCGTGACATAAGATCCAAGCCAGCGTTGGAGATAAATTGGAACTTGTTCCTAAGGTTGGAGTGACTGTGCAAGGGTGACCATACAGTTTGTTAGAGTATACTACAAGTCATCTAGTAGATTAAAGCGAGGTGTATCGTACACCTGAGATGGTATATTGAGGGTTTTTACCAGTGGCAACTTGGAGAAGCCAGGCCAAGCTTCTTCGGTTGGACCACCCAATAACTTGAAGATCTAGCCAAGGAAGGGTTGTGATTAGTCAAAGATACACCCTGGCAGAACTATGCACTGTGTACCATTGAGATCATGTCCAGTTCACCCTTGGCTTGGAACAACGGCTCATTAAGAATGAGCTCTCCAAACACGCAGCCCACGGACCACATGTCGACGGCCGTTGAGTACGCTGTCGCACCGAGCAAGATCTCTGGAGCTCTACGGAATACATGAAAAGACAACGCAGTCGAGGTTCAGTGACCAGATCGAAGCTTTTGAACGAAGGGAAAGTCACCTTCCCTGTACCATAGCGTCACCACCAATTGTGTCATATCACCTAACGGATCACCGAACTTTCGTGCCAGACCAAAATCTGCCACTTTAATCTGACCACGGTTGTTCATGAGGAGGTTACTGGTTTTAAGGTCACGGTGCAACACCCAGTTGGCGTGACAGTGTGCGATCGCGGATATCAGTTGAAGCAAGAGCGTCTTGATCTCCGATTGTTTGAATGGCGCTGGCATCAAGGTCAGGAGCGTCTTGAGGTCGTGCTCGACAAAGTCCATGACGATGAAGACTCTGAGGAGATGTGTTAGTTTGTGCTTTTCGAGTACGATAGAAAAGCTCTCAACTGAGTGAGGGTATCGCCAACCACGATTTCCCTGAGACCGACAACATTCTCGTGCTGGCATGTCATTAGTGCCATAATCTCTCGTAGACTGGTGATGGGAAAGCCGTATTTCTCTTCGTCAAGCTTCAACTTCTTGAGGGCCACAATGTCCCCCGTCTCCTTGTCTCGCGCTCGGAAAACGATGCCATACGAGCCTTCCTCGATATGATTAAGGCGCTCATAGCAGTATACTGAGCGACAAGATGAGATGGCCGGATGCATAGTACGTGGTGGAACGAAGCGAGAATGCGATGGAAGAGACGGAGGTGGACTATTGGAGATGATGTGTCGGGCTGGTGTCGACTGGTTGGACACAATCATCTCTCCGTCGCTTCCATCTGAGCGTGGCAGGCGCTCACTATCAGCCTTGTGGCTTTTCGGTCTCTTCTTCTTCGAGGACGATGGCTCCAACTCAGATGGTGCCAGTTTGATATGTTCAATATCCTCCCACCGAGAGCGCTTTCGTCCAGACGGGCCTAGAGAGTACGTATTAGAATGGTCCCATATGATGTAGATGATGCTGACCTGAGTCCTCGTCGAACATTGTTAAAGCGGATGGGTTTGGGAGAACGTGTGATGCCAGGTCTTGAGTTCACCGCCAGTCACGACCCTGACGTTACTTTGAGTCACCGTCACATCAACCCCATACACAATCTTATCGCAAGGCTCATCATGGGCGACGATACTCGTGAAAGCATCTTGGGTGAACTTGGTCTCAATGGTATTCCATCCCAGGAAGCGCTCCTCCAAGAAATAGAAGAACAAGTTCTCTTGCCTAAGGATAAAGTGCCCGAGCACTGGCTCTCTCGATACCAAATGTGAGTCGACGGTATCATCTTCAGCTCACGCTGTATTAACCCATTTCTCATCCTTTCAGTCATTGGGATCATCATATATCTATCCCTTCGCTGCTGTCGATCGCTCCCTCCCCTCCATCCACCACGGTACGATTCCAACGAGCGGGTCTGGATGGCCGGATTACGGGTTATGCGGAGGTTAGTTTCGCCTTAGAAATTCTGTGAGGTCTTTCGCTAAAGCTACTGCAGCGCAGGCTCGCGCTCCACGGGTCACAGCTACTGGCTTGACTTCGACATCCCTCACTCGGGCGCCAGCGCCATCGTCCAGTTTTGTTCGGGGGAAGACAGGCTATATGCCATTTCTTCCTGGTGGATTGTACGAAGCGATTGCGGCAGACAAGGAACCAAATACAGATAGCAAAGGTCTTCCAGGCCGAGGTGAGAATACAAAGCTCTGAGATTAAACCTGGAATAAATGTGGCGGAAGCAGGTTTCAGGACCATACCACCTGGATTTTCAAGGGGATTGCGGCTACCAGGAGAAGAAGTAGAAGAGGATGAATTGGTCCCACCAACCGACGACAACCAGGCATCTCCTACTATGGGAGATCACGTAAGTTGAGCCACCAGAATTGGGCCCGGAAGCTGACCTATTAACACTTCAAGGTGGCTGAACCAACGTATAATGATCCATCAAGTCTTCCCATTGAAAACGGAGAGGAATCCGGCATAGACAGCCTCCTACCGGCGGATGTAGGTGTATCCAGCCACATTGTGTTTCGATAAATTCTAACTCGCCCTTAGCGCTCGTTCCTTGCTCCTAGACCCCTCCGTCGATCCGCCAGGAATACAGCAGTCACAAAACGCGACTGGGCACATGTCGTGGATGTCAACAAACCGCTCAAGAACTTCCACGAGCTCGTACCGGACATGGCCCACAAGGTGATTGTCCCGTGTAACAACATAATAATCGAGCTTAACGATGTCTACGTGCCTTCCCACCTAGTACCCATTTGAGTTGGACACATTCCAGAAAGAGGCGGTCTATCATCTTGAAATGGGTGACAGCGTCTTCGTCGCTGCACATACAAGCGCTGGAAAAACTGTGGTGGCGGAGTATGCAATTGCTTTGGCAGCAAAACATATGACAAGGTGTGATGCGTGCCAGTCAGAGTTACATCCTCTAGAATATCTGAAACCTCTTCACCCAAAGGGCTATCTATACCTCACCTATCAAAGCCCTTTCCAATCAAAAATACCGCGACTTCAAGATGACATTTGACCCGACCACCATCGGCATTCTTACTGGGGATGTGCAAATCAACCCGGAAGGGAGCTGCCTCATCATGACGACAGAAATCCTTCGATCTATGTTATACAAGGGGGCAGATCTTATTCGAGACGTTGAATTTGTCATTTTCGACGAGGTTCACTACGTCAACGACCTAGAAGTAAGCTAAACTTTATGTTCTTTGGAAGATCGCGGTCAGTCCTAACCTCCGGCCTTTGTAGAGAGGTGTAGTCTGGGAGGAAGTGATCATTATGCTTCCTGACCATATAAGTATCATCCTATTGTCTGCAACTGTGCCGAATACCAAGGAGTTTGCTGACTGGGTGGGGTGAGGTGACATTTGCATTTCAATCTACGAGAAATGAACTGACGATGGACTCGACAGTCGAACGAAGAAGAAGGACATATATGTCATAAGCACAATGAAGCGCCCAGTGCCTCTTGAGCACTATCTGTGGGCGGGAAATCACATGCACAAGATTGTCGATGCGCAAGGCCAGTTCTTGGGTCAAGGGTGAGGGTACCAGACGGATTAGATGTCACGATTTTGATCAAGTGGGCTGACACAATTCATTGCTATGGTAATTATTGTATTCTGCAGCTATCAAGATGCCGGCAACGCGTTACGGAGGAAACAAGACAAGGAGCGAGAGGCTGCTGGCTTGGCGCCAGTTGTTCGAGTCGGCGCGCGAGGTGCGACTCCCCAGAGGGGTGGTGGCCCCAATCAACGCGGCGGCGCTGCTGGTGGGCGAGGGAGAGGCGGTCCGCCACAAAGAGGAGGCGCAGGTCCTCCTCGAGGTCGCGGTGGTGGGAACCCAACTGCGTACGGGACGTCTGGTCCTCGGATGTTCCAGCAGCATGACAAGAACCTCTTCGTGCACCTCATTGGTCATCTCAAGAAGCAGCAGTTACTTCCGGTCGTTGTATTCACCTTCTCGAAGAAACGTTGTGAAGAACAGGCTGCGACCTTAATTAATCTCGATCTGGCCACCGCTGCAGAGAAAAGCGAGGTGCACATCACGATCGAGCGAGGACTTTCTCGTCTAAAAGGTATTACTGACCGTTCCTGATTAGAATTCGGATAATGGCCGTACATTTTGACACCGGATTGACAGGAACCGACAAAAAACTACCGCAAATTGCCCGTATGGCTGATCTTCTTGGTCGCGGTATTGCTGTGCACCACGGCGGGCTCCTTCCCATCGTCAAGGAGGTACGACCATACTTTCTGATGGCGACAACCCCCTTCTAATTATCTGAGAGTGTAGGTGGTTGAGATCCTCTTCGCGAAAGGACTGGTCAAGGTTCTCTTCGCCACTGAAACGTTTGCGATGGTGAGTATCATCACATAGACACGTGGCAATCGTTCTGACTAGGGATGCGCTCTTCAGGGTGTGAATATGCCCACAAGATGTGTCGTTTTCTCTAACACTCGGAAACATGACGGCAGGAGTTTCCGTGACCTTCTTCCCGGGGAGTACACACAGATGTCTGGGAGGGCCGGGCGTCGAGGTTTAGACGCCACTGGAGTTGTAATAATTGTGTCGCCAGATGAGCTTCCAGACGTGAGCCATGGGATTGCTGCCTTTGAACAACTGCTAACAAAAGCGCCGACATATAGACGAGCAAGTTGCACAATATGCTTCTAGGTCCCGCCACCAAGCTATCATCCCAGTTCCGTCTTACTTACAACATGATACTCAATCTTTTACGAGTCGAGGCGCTCAAGGTGGAGGAGATGATCAAGCGCTCGTTCTCTGAGAATGCGTCGCAGCGATTGCTGCCAGAGCAACAAAAGCAAGTGCTCGAGGTTTGTTCTTTTATATCCCTGTGACTTTTGAGCCGTCTTACTAGTGGTGTGCACGTATTTTAGGCAGAGAAGGTCCTCCATGGACTCCCGAAGGTCGACTGCGACGTTTGCGCCCCTGATATTCGACTCTTGTACGATGTGTCAGCCGAGATCCTCAATACCAATGAAAAGATTATCACACTGGCGTCAACCCATCCTCAAGGTCTGAAGATACTTACTCCTGGGCGGGTTGTTGTCCTAAACGATGGGGTAAGTTTTCCCATTTGCTCTTCTTAGGTCGTTTACTGACATATATTTGTGGAAAAGAAATATCGTAATAAATTGGCCGTGATCATCAAGCCGGCTCCCCCGTCAATTGTAATACAGGAGGGTAGTGACAAAAGGAAGGCGTACTTTATGCTCGTATCTGTGGATCTGGCCACGAAAGCAAAGGCCCCAGGTCTGCACCAAGCGATCCCTTTCTATACGAAACACTAATAGTGCACATCAGAAACTATGCTTCAGGCAGTTCCTCCGTTGTGGCCACCCAAGCCGGAGAGTTTGCTAGTCCACGATGTCGTGTATGAGATGGCGCCTGTCCTCTTATCAAGCGTTACTCTCGTCACAGACAAAATACTGAAGGTACACGCTAGTACCTATCTCTAATGCACTTCGCTATTTAATGCTGAACATGGTTGCAGGCTGATATAATGGAGATTGAGAGATTGAAGATCACTCCCATGCAAAGGACCGCCGTGGCACTCCAAGAGCTGGCGCATGAATGGGTGGATGTAGGGGAGATAGAAGAGGTTGAGTGGGATAAGATCCGGACTTTGGAATTTCAAGATGCGCTCAGGGCCCGTGATGCCTACGTCAAGCGTTCGAGCGGGAAAGCATGTCTACTCTGCGAAGATTTCCAGGCACACGTAAGTACCTCGTTCCACGCTCTATTTCCGAGCGCTAATCTCGTATTTTTAATGGGCATGTGAAGTATGCTGTATTGCACGAGGAGAAGCAACTGCTCGCGAAGATCTCACAACTGAAACTTGCCCTATCCGATCAAAACCTGGAACTCTTGCCTGACTTTGAGCAACGCATCGCTGTTCTAAAGGAATTGCGTCACATCGATGAGAATCAGACCGTCCTGCTCAAAGGCCGGGTTGCCTGCGAAGTGAGCAAGCCATCCACCTTTCGTTCCGCCAGCTTGGCTCACGTGATATCCCTTCTGGGCTCATAGATTAACTCGACCAACGAGCTCGTCTTGACAGAGCTGATTCTAGAGAACACGTTAGCGTCATATGACCCGGAGGAAGTCGTCGCACTACTGTCGGCATTCGTGTTCCAAGAGAAAACAGACGTAGAGCCAGTACTCTCACCCAAGCTCGAGGCGGGCAAAGACGCAATCCTTAGCCTGGTCGACAAGGTCGGTAGGGTGCAGGACGCTCAGAGGGTCTCCGCACCAGACTTCCAGACAGCCATCAAATTTGGGCTGACTGAGGTCGTATACGAATGGGCGAAGGGCATGGTTCGTGACGAACAACCTTGTCGCATTACAGTATTCCTAGTCGCTTACGCAGGCAGCATTCATTCTTGTTTGACATCGTAGCCATTCGAGCAGATCACTCATCTGACAGACGTTGCTGAAGGAACTATCGTCAGGGTCATCACCCGACTGGACGAGACGTGTCGTGAAGTTCGCGACGCAGCTCGAGTCATTGGAGACATGGACCTCTTTAAGAAGATGGAGGACGCGCAGATTAAGATCAAACGAGACAGTGAGTCATCTGATACAGATTTCTGGGTCCTGCGCTCTAATTCTTTTATCGTCTTCTTAGTTGTATTCGCAGCCTCTTTATATTTCTGAATATATACACATCTCTGCATTGGCCTGATACCTCGACCTAATGAAATTGAAACTTATTTACATTAAGGCGTCATTCCGCCCCAGAAGTGAGAGCGTGCGTATTGTAAATGATAATCATCAGTATGCGCAAGTATCACTTCTTACACAAATAGGATGATAATAATGAGTAGCTCAGTATCTTCGGCCATAGGACAGAGAAAATACCGCATCCCGTCCGATCTGCGCAGTCAAGCTCTGTACCGCTCAGTTAGTACCATAGTGGGGGACCATATGGGAACCCTGAGTGCTGAAGTTTTGCTTTCGCCTACACTAGGATCACTGGTCACTTCCTTTGTTCAAGGAGTTCATTCAAAGGCGAAATCCTATGCTTTGAGATCATCCTAACAGCGGGATTTTGCGTGACCATAAGTTTTGTTCACTGGGACAGGGCGGAAATAAACTATCCAAGGTAGGGATCGCTTCCTACTAATAAGTGTACTTACGACTGAGATATCTAAGGTGATCATATGCATGTGCCGCCATTTTTTCATTTGAACGTTGTGTCTCTATGTACATCCAGCTGAAGGGTGGGGTCACTTGAGCTTGGCGAAACACTTATCTTCGAGGTTACATTGTTTTGTATAGCTACGTGGTTATCAGGCATCGCATAGGTCTATATTTGATAGCGTACATACTACAAGGAACAATTAGTACTAGTCGCGAAGAAGAGACCAAGAAGATATCCGCCCATTCTTTGGTTACTCATCGCAAGCGTGCCAGGGCTACCACGTGGAGGTAGGGTGTTGCGACTTTTTCCAGCACTAAGTATTACGCCCTTCGATCGGAACACCACGAATGGTGGCGTCGTCGCCCCCGGGTAGTAGCGAACAGACCCTTGAATCGCACTTGGGTGACAGCGAAAGGCCCTTGGGTCCACCACACAAAGTGGTCCCCGCGTAGTCGCCCTTGGGAAATAGCGAACTGCCCTTGGGCGCACCGCACGAAGCGGACTCCCCATCGTCGCACTTGGGCAATAGCGAAAGACAAGACTAGAAAGCCCTTTGATCGGAATACCGAGGTAGCGTTTTCGTACTTGGGAAGTAGCGAAAGACCCTTCGTCACAGCGAAGGCCCTTGGGAAACCACACGAAGCGGTCTCCCTGTAGCCGCACTTGGGCAAAATAGCCGAAACGAGAAAGCCCTTCGATCGGAACACCACGAATGGTGGCGTCGTCGCCCTTGGGCAGTAGCGAAAGACCCTTCATCGCGCTTGGGTGGTAGCGAAAGGCCCTTGGGTTCACCACACGAAGCGGTCTCCCCATAGTCGCACTTGGGCAATAGCGAAAGACCCTTGGACGGGTCCACCGCACGAAGCGGTCCCCACGTATCGCACTTGGGTTGTAGCGCGGTGAAAAGAGCCCCCAGGGAAGGAAGGTGAACGAATGTCGAAGGAATTGGCAGACGAGGGAGAGGAGGGGGGATTTTGGAGGACTGTTCTGCAGTGAAAATCGCTCGATTTATAGACTTGGGCACGTGATCCGCCTGTTGATTCCCTCGGGGACACACTTAGCCCCGTTGAATTGGTTGGTAGTTTTAGTGTTTTGTTTTGTTGACTGTTGCAGGACGGAACGAAATGTGTGGGCTGACAACGGAGCCGAAGCAACTTATCCTTCGATCCACGGAGCTCCGATGAATTGATTTTAGGCCTTTCGCTTTCGACGATCATTGAGAACTCAATTTCAACTGAACCATTGGGGTTGGTGGAGCCAAACTTGCGACGGGCGAACGCCCGACAGCAGCCCTACCTCTCGACGGTACCTGATATCGGCGTGCTGCCTTGTCATGACCGATGACTACACTTTGACACCCGGATCGCGTCCTAGTCCAATGAAAAGCCCCAGGTTCTGGATAATCCTGGTTCGCTCTTGATGAGCTAACAACTGACAGGTTCGTTTTTGAGTCTTGACGCTCCCGTTCAACTATACAAGGGATCGATGCTCCCGGCTGTCCTCGTCCACCTAACCCTAAGCACGATCACGCAGTAAGGCCTTCGCTGTTTCCCCTTGATGAACGCTGGTCCAATGCTCTCCGTGCTTCAAACCAAGAGGA
The DNA here is from genome assembly GCA_019633535.1 of Tulasnella sp. JGI-2019a. Taxonomy (NCBI): domain Eukaryota; kingdom Fungi; phylum Basidiomycota; class Agaricomycetes; order Cantharellales; family Tulasnellaceae; species Tulasnella sp. JGI-2019a. Next base: position 36,441 of record WSUE01000015.1, read on the forward strand.
TCGCTGCCCACACTACTGGGGGATTGAAGAATACCCAGAGAACGTCATCGCCGACATACAACGCCATCGAGTCAACAGAGTGCTAACCTCTGGTGGGACAACACAGCTACCCCCCCCCCCCCCCCACCACGTAGCCGATTGGCGCGCTGCGTTGAACCTTTCGGGATTCGAAACATTTTTTCCGTGTATCCTGGTAGTGCCGTTCTTGATAATAGTCGCTGGGTTGTGCCTCCAGTGCCAAATACTTCCACTGTCATCTCCACCGACGGATATCGTCACAGAAGAGCTATCGCCTGAACATCCGTGTTAGCGGAGTGGACGAAGGCAGTTCAGGACCGGTGAAACAGTAGATAACATAGCACAAAGAGACCTATTTGCATGACGAAGTCAGGAAGGGGATGTAGATGAGCTATCAAACAAAGCCAAGGAGAGGGGGCGATGTATCATGCATATCGTCGTGGGTGCTGGCCCGCCCTATGGTGGACTGGCTGCCATGTCCCCGATCTTTTTCTTATTACACTCCGTGTTGCTGTTCAGAATTCCAATAAGCATCGCAATGTGTTGCATATCCCGGCATGGAGTCGGAGTCAGTACGGGCAGCGTTAATAAGCCCCGGTTTCAAAGGGATTTTTGGTCAGACGATCGCGTCCCTCGAGAGGGATCGGTCTGATCTTTGCCGTCGCAAGGCCCAGATGAGGATTTATGAAACGCTTTTAGGGTTCTAGGAGGTCAAATCAGGAAGGCACGAGGGCGCAAGGTGGTTCGGACTGTCGAAAAGAAAGTGCATGTTGGGGTTGAAGAAGCGCGATTCAAAGATATTACTTTGATACATACGCTCGTACATAGCATCCGCTGGGACTACAGAGGCACATCTACAAAAAACTGCCAATTAAGCCTTAAGATCAACAGTCCGCGGTGGGGCCTTGGGACCACCGTTGACGGGCTTGCTCTGTTTCCTCGATGCAGACCGTGGCTTCCTTCCTGGTTCCCTTTCTGGTGCAGTGTGCGCCTCTGGGCGGGGCACTTCGAATTCCGGTGGAGATGTTGATAGTGGCACTGGCGACGCTGAAGAAGAATTCTGTCGCGATGGTCCACCATTGGCGATCGCAACAGAGTGAGAGAATAAACTAGGCTGAGGCGAAGGATGTGTCGAAGATGAGAGAGATGCCTTGCGAGAACGAGAGGAAGAAACGCTGCGGATGATGCGTCCACGGAGCTGTGATATGGATTTCGAAGCTGTCGGGAACGATATTGGCGGCGAATCGGTCGAATCGCGTGCGACAGCGCGTGGGGTTGAGGGGTCGCCGTTCGACTTTATGGGTGCAATCTCGTCAAGACGCCCCGGCTCCTCCACCTCTGCCTGTGGACTTGTAGGGCTGCCGAACCTAACATTCTCCTGCGTTACGGTCTCCTCACTCGATCGTGGTGAGAACATGCCGTCTATGTGGCCATTCGAGGTCACGGGCCTACTATCGTCCTGGAGCATATTTGACCTCTTTTCAGTATCCTTCATGACGGTATCGACCTCCAACGGCACCTCAACCGTCCCATTCGTACCCTCATTCCCCTTCTTCGCCCTCTCCATAAACGCGACCCGCTCATAGAACAACATGAAGGCACTTGCCGCCTCCGCCAACACACGCTGTATCCCTACCTCATCGACGCTATCGTCGCTGATCCTCAACCAACCTGAGTTTGATGCTGGAGGTCTGAACGGGTCGTAATCCTCGTCATTATTAGAGTCTCGTATCCGTCCATGTACGGCGCAGATGTCACAGGGGCATGTCAGGGGGTGTGGTATCCTGGGCCTCTTCAACGTTTGTGGTTGTTTCCGCGTCGAGGATGACATAGTGGTAGCACGTGTCCCGAAGCCTGGCTTGCGTCGATAGCAAACATAGTGTCCGAACGAATGTCCTCCGTAGTGACAGACCACCGCTGATAGGCGGTATAGAGTAGGGTTGGTAGAGGGAGGTATTCTGGATGGCCCTGCAATAGGGGAAGAAGGTGATGTTGGTGATGGCGGCGATGGCGGTTCTTGTAGAGTGCTTAGAACGTAAGACGTTGTTGCTAATTGATGGGCGGATATGGGGGACTGAGGTTTGAGGGAAAGTGCACCCGACGTTGTGTATGCTGTCAGGTCCAAGACTTCCGGGAACATAACACGACATGAGTTTTTATAGGCGTTTCCATATCCATAGAAGGAAGAGCGGTTAAGATGCACTACAAGGACAGGCGGTGGCTTTAAATGCGTCGCGACCGGTGGTCAGCGCCTTGAAAGGAATTGATGACTGTCAGAGACCCACCCGAGCGATCATAACCTGCTTTGTGGAACAAGGGCTGAACACTTTCTCCAGTTTCACATCTTTGATATCGTCCTCGATTCTGCTTTCGTTCAATGCATCCTCGACTCTTCTTTGAAGCTTTGCTGCTTCCTTGGCCCTCTTCTTCCGGTTAGTTGAAGCATTTGGGTGGTCGGCCGTCTCCGCCAGTCTATTGGCTTCGTCCGCGAGTTTCCGTAGCGTGGCGATCATCGAACACTTGCGACAGATACAGTCATTTAGAAGTTCGATCTGGGTATAATTTGCAAGGCAGTCTTGCAAGGTACAGGTCGACTAATCAGTAATTTTCCTTGTTAGCGTCCTCAAGCGGAGTCAGAGGACCTAAACATTAACCACTCACCGCTCGTGGTACAGCCAGGTTCAGATTGTCGAACGGAAAGTGCATGACAGCCTCTGTGTAACCGCATGTGACACAACTCCTCCTGTTGGCCGTGAGGCCCTCGAATACGGTCTTGGCGGCGTCCTTTCTTGAAATCTTGTCAGGGCGATCGACAGTGGCTAGACCAAGGTCTTTGCGTGATTCCGAGTCTACTTCGTTAGCTTCGTCCTGGATTGATGAGGAGATGAGCTGGAAGAGTTCCTGTGCATCTTGATGCTCTCGCGATGAGAAGAGTCGAGAGCGTGGCCGCATGCCGGTGGGATCAGGTGCAGAGAGTGCTTTGACGATGGCCATCGGTCGAAGTGATGACCGGCTCGATCGGGCGGTGTTCAAGTCTTTTGGTAGACGCGCACGTTAGAAAATGCTCCACATTAAAATAGAAATTTGGGCGCACCGTTGAGAATCTCCCTTAATGCATCGACAACGGGCGTGGGCACATCCCATTCCTCTGCTTTCTCATGGATAGATTCCATTTGAGGTTGGAGATACGCGAGGGATGCTAATGCCTGCAGTTATGCAGTTTCAGAAATGGCAGCAACAATTCAAGGAGCTGTCTCACCTGTAGCGGGGAGTTGAGAAAGCAATACGTGCCAGACATGTTAACTAGGCCAGGATAGTAGCATGCCTCCGCCTTGACATATGGAGCGACCGAGTCCTCCTTCTGCGCTGCGAGCTGCTGAGCTCTAGTTCGAGGTGCATCTGACCTGGATTTTTCCGACCTGCGAGAATGCTTGGAGGATGAGGATCCATGAGAAGATGAACGCCAGAAGTAATTTACGACAGAGTCGAACATGTCTGGGTTGCCTGTGAGGAGAAGTAGAGTGAAGGCGACAGTGAGGAGTGAAAGGACGTATGGATGAATGTCGACTAAGGCGGACTCTAAGCTGTTCGCACTGATCATTGAAGTGTCATTGGCCTGTGCTGTGTGGAGAGTAGATGAGCGGTTATAGTCTAGCGTGAATATGGCAAGTTCCCCGAATTTCATCCTAGACTGGACTACAACAGCGCCAAGTAGCAGCGGAGCGCTGCGACTACTTACACCGCCACCCACCTCGGCCCACCGCCCCGACCTGCGCTCAAGCTCTTTATATGCCGCACAGTCTCTAAATCTTCTCCACAGAACTACCCAATGGCAATCTTCAAGCCAGCAACACCAGGTTTCCTGACAACCCTCACAGCAACGATCTTGTTAGGGGTGGTCTCCTTCTCCGTCCCATACTTCAAGACCATATATTTTCTTCAGGCGAGCTACAGTACCTCTGGACAGAGCGGCCTCATCAATATTGGAACTCTTGGATACTGCCTTGTTGTTAATGGTGCAACGACCTGCACCAAGCCATCGATTGGATACGAGTTTGGTAGGCCCTGTCACCGGCCTGCGCCTCGTCGTACCTGACGAGAGTACAATCATCCAACTAGATCCCAATACCCTTCTTGGGGATACCTCTAACCTCCTCCAGATTCCAACTGTCATCACGAAATGGATCACCTACGCCCTATTCCTTCACGTTATCGCATTTGGTCTCGCGGGAATATCTGCCATCTTTGGGCTTTTGGCACACATTAGGTACGTGGAATACTCGGCGTCTGCAGTAAGCGGCCACTTACTCATCATCTTGGACGTTGTTTTCAGGGAATTCTCAATGGTTTGCTTTTCGTCCTGCATCTCAGGGTTAGCGGCATCCATCGCTCTCCTCGCCTTTATATTCGACATCGTTCTCTTCTATGTCGCTCGAACTCGAATACGTTCAATCCAGGGTGCCACCGCCACGATAGGCATGGCCATCTGGCTCACCCTAGCTGCATGGATCCTACTTTTCATAAGTGGCTGCATGTTCGGGATTGGCAGGTGCTGCATTGGAAGCAGACCAAGGAACCCTAGGTCGGCGGCCAAGCCAGACTCTTTTGGAGGAGGAGCTGCGGGAGCCCCGACAGTCGATCAATCGTACGCCGAGCGCATGCGGATGGAGGCCATCCGAGCTGAGGTTGATCGCAAAGCACAACAGAAGAACAACACTGTCAAAGAAGGGGGCCTACCGATATTCGAAGAGCACCAAGAGACGACCCCGTTGTCAGCTGAAGATGAACTTCCAGGTGGTATCAACGTACCATACCGGGACGGATCTCCGTCCCCGTACAATCGATTTGGCGCGGCTGGTGCTGCCACGGGATACGTCCCGTCGCCAAGAAGACAAGCTAGTGCGCGATCTGACCTATCGCAAAACAACCAAGGCCACGGCGCAGGTTATGGGGGAGGTTACGAGCGTGGAGGAGGTGACTACAACCCTACAATGCCATCACCTGGCGTTGGCTATCCGCCATCTCAGCCAAGTCAGCAGAGCCTTGCTGCTGTCGGGGGACCTCCACAGCGTCAGCCGTCTCTTGGGGAGCGAAACATCTACGACAGTGCTGGCCTTCCCGCAGTGGGAGTCGCAGCTGGTGGCGCAGTCGCTGTTGGGGCGGCTAATGAGTTCCTCCGCCCTGGTTCTTCTGTTCATGGTCGAGGCGACTCTTACGGTCATCATACTCAAGCAACTTCATGTGAGGCCCTGGTTTGCAATATTCAAGCTTCCATAACTGACATCCGCTCTCTCTGTACTCTAGATCATTCAGCTATCTCACAGCAACAGCATGCTTCTCAATACGGCGAACGGGCGTATGATAATTACGCTCAGGACACGTCCACCTCTGCTGGCCAGTACGGTAACGCTACACAAGGTTACAACCAATCTGGGTATACTCACCAACAATACGGAGATCAACAACACTACAATCAACCGTATGACCCGTACAGCACGCCTGCCCAAGCAGCATACTCGTCATATCCGGGACACAGTTCGAGCCCTGTGAACACTTATCCCTCGGGAGGTAACCAGTACCCGCCACATTCCTCGCCATCGCCTCACCGATCTACAACGACCTCGCCTCCACAACAGGCGCCATCCGTTTCACCCCAATTCGGATACCCCCCAACACCTGCAGCAGCAAGAGGCTCCTACACTGCAAGTCCGAACGCGGATCTGAACTTCCCTGGTGTCCCCGCACCATTGCCAACATCCCAGGACCCTTATGGCCGCTCCCCGCCGCCTTCTCAGATAGATCCTTACGGTGGCTACACCCAACAATCGCCCTCTCGCTCTGGAACTCTCAATAGTTACCAGCAGTCGATACCCCAACCGACGCGGTTACCCGGTGTGCGGGAACAGTCAGAGCCTTCTACGACTGGCCCACCCCAGGCGACCGTCCATACGGATGCACCACCAGTATATGATGGTCCCGGACCGAGTCAGCCTTACCGGAGCGAGAAGGCGATATACACACCGTCACCGAGCGAGGGATAGCGGCCCAGGAGGCTTTCCATTTTTCAATTCTGCTTAGACGTTACGACGGACTGTGGTTACGATTAAGTATTCTATAAGCCGTATACATGTGCAAATCTGTCCATCGCCTCCCCAACAAGTTCGGATAGACAACAATGCTCTTAGGACGCGTAAGATCCGACGGGTGCCATAACAAACAGCCACAATTCGGAGCACTGGATTTGTATCCTAGGTTGGCGGAAACCCAGGACCAATACTGAGGATGCACACCGAGATAGATACACAAAGCTACAAGGTATACTAGGCTAGAGTCATCTCAGGACTTAGCTGATAGTTATACGATTTACACTTCTAAAACCTGACTCATGGCCGCTTGATTTTGAAAAACGCCTACCTCGGGACCTCTTCAACCGACACGGCCCCTATCTGCGATGTGACTGGAGCCTCTCCCGCCCTCTTCCAGCCACTATGGCTGTTGTCCCGAACGCCGTGGTTGCAAGAATGCTTACGCCTCCAACACCAATAATAACGTCAGTGCACTCCTCAGAGTCCCTCACGCAGACGGCTCTCTTTGATCCCACCACAGAGTTGGTAGTGGTTGTATGACTGAAAGGCAGAGGTATTGGTTCAACCATCGACTCCAAGGGGATGGGTGAAAGGTTGCTCACGAACCGATCCCGGGAATAGGAACTGGGATGGCGAATGCAGGGGCGAGGATTAAATCTGGTTCAAGATGGAGGCAGGGCAGCAAACCTTAAGAAGCATCGAAGGGACTGCATGTGTATCGGGTATATACTTAAGCGAAATATATTTTGTGATCGAAGCAACAGGGCGATGACAGTAGCGCGTGTACTTGCCAACTTCTTGAATATGATTGATATTGTTTAGTGTCTTTATCGAGCAGACATCCACTTGACCAGGGAATCTGATAAGTGAGGGTCAAAACTTCAGCACTCAGGGTTCCCATATGGTCCCCCACTATGGTACTAACTGAGCGGTACAGAGCTTGACTGCGCAGATCGGACGGAATGCGGTACTTTCTCTGTCCTATGGCCGAAGATGTCTCGCATTTTGCAGAATGCGTGCTGAACCTTACCTTAAACAACCGAGCATCTTTGGCCAAGAACTGTTGGCCACTGGATCATAGGATTGGCGCCATGGTCGACAGTGGTCGCAACCCTGAAAAGCATAGTGCGCTAGGAAGGCCTCCAAATTGTGGTTCTCATAGACAAAGCAGAGAAAGTTACTTGCTGCCCGAAGAGCCCCAAAGCCTCCTCCAAACGGAGACGCTCTGCGTCTCTCCAACATCCCGCTTGAAGGGCTCCCTATTCGGTTGCTCTGAGGCGTGCAATTCTCTTGTCTCCAGCGGAATGCGCTCGAGTGGTCGTTCAGATCCTGACGATGCAGAGGTACCGATCGGCGAGGTCGGTGTGGTGTCAGGAGGGCTAGAGGTCATCCTCTGTACGCCTGTCTCCTTTATTTGCCTAGCCCAAGTTGGTAAGAATAAGTCCTTCCGGCCTAAGATACTGCATTACCTTTCACGCTCAAGCTCCTTGAGTCCTTCGGGTGAGGTGACCTGCTTTAAGAACGGTTCCCATATGTAAATTCCTGAGCCGATGCCTGCGGTCACTGATCAGTGCGAGCTCAATTGGCATTTTAAAAAAAAACTATTGACCTATCGCGCCAGCAAAGAGGATCGGGATAACACGTTCACGGAGGGACATGTTCAGAGTACGCGCTTTGGGTGAGGGTGGGAAGATTGGGCGGAGACGTAAGCACCCACCACAGCTCTACTGTACTCTGGTCTGCATCAAAACGTTGCGCATTAGCTGTCCACCCCCTGATACTATTGAAATATAAAACATGGACGACGATGATATGGATTATCTCGAGCAAGCTGGGTCGGAAGAGGTAAGCTTTCTTGGGTCAGGTTAGGCGATCAATCTAGGATTAACGCGTCTGATTGAGGATTATGGCTTTGAGTACTCTGACGATGGGTCCGACGATGATCGCGGAGCGGATGATGTTGAAAACATGTACTACAAGGCGAAAGGTCCATCTAGATGATAAGCGTCATTACCTCGTCAGCTCACCTCTCTGTCCCTCAACAGCGCTAAAGGAAGACGATCCCCAGGGCGCTTTAAAGGCGTTCAAGGCGATCGTCGATTCGCAATCACAGAAGAATGACTGGTGAGCCCTACATATGTCTGAGGTATAGCTGCATATGGCGTATCGCTGAAAGAGCCTTAACTCATTCCAGGGGCTTCAAAGCCCTGAAGCAATCCACAAAAGTACACTTCCTCATTCTCCATAAACCCGCGGACGCGCTCAAGACATATACCGAACTCTTGAGCTACACCAAGTCAGCAGTAACGCGCAATTACTCTGAGAAGAGCATTAACTCGATCTTGGACTACGTTGGTGAGGGCGGCAAGAGCGGGCGTAAGAAAGGTGGTCAAGGTGCCAAAGGAAGCGTCGTGGTTGACGTAGAAGTACTCGAGAAGTTCTACGAGGTCACAAGGGAGGCGCTAGAGGGCGCCAAGAACGACGTATGTTCCACATTGACTGTTTTGTGGACGGCAATGCCTCACGCGCTTGGACGTTTGTAGAGACTCTCCACCAAGACAAACCTCAAGCTGGCCAAGCTCTGGCTCGATAAACGGGAATACAGTCGGCTTACGAGGCTAATCCGAGATCTGCATGCATCAATCGCATCCGGCGAAGAGGCTGATCAGTCCAAGGGAACTGTCTTGCTCGAGATCTACGCTCTGGAGATTCAGATGTACAACGAGACAAAGAACTTCAAGATGTTGAAGGTATCGTGATTCCGATCCTCCCTCGTCTAGCGGATCTACTTCACTCATAATCATTTCAGGAAATTTACAATGCAACAGGTCAGGTTCGGGCAGCCATCCCCCATCCACGGATTATGGGCGTGATTCGCGAATGCGGTGGGAAGATGTGGATGGGCGAAAGTGAGTGATCACCTGTCACAACGCTTCACTTTCGTTATAGAAGTCCTGGACACGGGTGTATGTTTCCTTCAGAGAAGTGGAGCCGCGCATCCGAAGACTTCTTCGAGTCCTTCAAGAACTATGACGAGGCAGGATCTCCGCAGAGGATACAAGTGCTGAAGTATTTAGTACTCGCATACATGCTGATGGGCAGTGAGATCAACCCCTTCGACAGTCAGGAAACCAAGCCGTGAGTGTGTCTCGAACTCCATTAACATCTTCGCTGACTGCACAGTCTCTAGGTATAAGAGCGACCCGCAGATCGTTGCTATGACCGATCTTGTTGATGCGTACCACCGCCGAGAGGTTCACACCGCGGAAAAGATCCTAAAGGACCACAAAGCAACTATTATGGACGATCCATTCATTCGCCAATACATTGGTGACCTCTTGCGCACTTTACGGACGCAATATCTCATCGACCTGATCAAGCCTTACACGCGCCTTGAGCTCTCGTTCCTCGCCAAAGTAAGAACTGCTATCATGTTTCAAGTTACGTCCCAGGCTAATATATGGTGTTACCTGGCAGCAACTGAACATTGACAAAGATGAGGTGGAAGAGATCTTGATCGGGCTCATCCTGGAGGGCAAAGTCGATGGACGTATCGATCAGGTTGGAGGACGACTTGAGCTGGATCGACAGTACGTCCCAGATATCTTAGTCCGAACTGCATTACTAATGTGTGGGTCAAACTCTGTCACCTCAGTTCTCCGTTGGAGAAGAAACGTTACGCAGCTCTCGAGAAATGGAGCGCAGCCTTGGAGGGGGTCCATAATGCGATAGCTATCAAGAGCGTCTCCGGGACTGCCCAGACCAGTGACAGGATGCCACACATAATGAGCCTGTCTAATACGGGCTTTGAGATGATGTTATAGATCTCCGTTGAGCTTGGAGCTCGTCAGACCCTGCCTTATCTCGCTTTTGTGACCCTTCCTTCACTTCTCCCACTACACCCCCTTGAACTCCGATAGAGACCTTCGTTGTAAAGAGAAACAGAATCAAGTCGTCATCTTGAAATCTGTATCTAAAAAGTGTTTAGCACGTGCGTTCTTCCTGTCGATTCTGAAGGCCTGTTCTGCCCTAACCAATCCCACCACTCACTCGCTCGTTCCGCTACTTACTGGTGCTGTCCTCGCTGTTACTGCCGCTCACATTCTAGCAGCCTGTTCCTGCTAGCGCTATGACAGAGACTGCGAGCATAGTATCTTCGAGGAGCTCCACCCGCACAGGCAAGAGAGGACCCAGTCTAAATGTCAACCTCAACGATGATATCCGCCCGCGACGGGACATGACTGGAAGCTTGTACTCCAGAAATGACGACCCAGCGACACTCACATTATTTGGCAACCCCTTCGAGAACGAAGAGAAGGAGGACACGCCATGGTCGTCCTTGCTATCGAAAGTGAAAAACACATTCTCTGCTCCAATGTCCGGCGTTTCCTCCACCACATCGACGACCGTGCCGTCATCTTCAGGCACCACTTCACCACCCATTCGTCATGCTGACGAATCTCATACAGTGCCCAACGTCGCCAGGAGGTCATCTAACTCTAACAAGTCGATCGTGTCCATTGGCACCTCTGCGCGTGCTATCCAGAACAAGACTTTCCCCCTCCGACAGACAAGCGCTGCGCCACCTCTAGTGTCACTGACCCCAGTCATATCAGAGCAGCCGTCATTCCCTGGCGATAACCACTCCGATGGTGGTTCCATGAGGGGTGCCAGCCCCGGCCCAGGATACTTCGGAGGGGCGATGGAACCTGGGGAAAGCAGTCACTACGGGCATTTCATCCCGGGTTTCCCCATCAATGACGATGCGAAGAGTATCAGAACTACTGCTAGTGGTGGACGAAGGAGCGAGTCTGCTAGTAAAGTGATCCGGCGCTTAAGGGGCCAAGGTATGGTTGATCTCTAGTTTAGGGGCCAATCAATGTACTGAATTGCGCTACTCAGGACTCTCCCGAGAGTACTGGATGGATGACGAGACATGCAAGGAGTGTTACGATTGTAAAAGTGTGTTTACTACATGGCGCAGAAAGCATCACTGCAGGATCTGTGGTAAGCAATGCCTCCCTTGCTAGCAGCATCAACGGAGCGACTGACAACTTGGTCCATGCTCCGCTCTAGGTCAGATATTCTGCTCACGTTGCGCCTCCAACATCATCAAAGCAGCCCGATTTGGATCTGAAGGCATGCTTCGCGTGTGCAACCTCTGTCTGTCAACGGCCACTGCTGTCGAAGAAGATGACGATGATGATGACAGGCGTAGCATCGCGTCCACTAACTTCCCGTCCCACCAACTAGACATGATGCACTCTCACTCCCCATATCATTCCTCTCCCCTCCACCTCAAATCTGATGAACAGGGCCATTTGTTTCCCATTGGAGAGGGCAGGTATCGTGAGGACGACGGTGGCTACGGATCTGGGTCGCGCCCATCGACCCCAGCTGACCGGCAATGGTCTGAACCTTCTGGGCCAGCCGTTCCTCCTCCTTTCCGTCGTGGAATAAAGGATGACGAGAAGGAAACAGAGCCTGCGAAGCCGTTGGAATCAATGATGGCGGCTTCGCCATCTTCATCCTCCACACGGGCCACAGTTCCGCCCTCGTTGCCTGCCAGCGTCCCATTTCCCACGCGTGTCGCTGAGAATGGCGCACAGGTACCAGAACTGTCGACAATACAGTTTCCGACATCCCCGTCTTCTTCCGATGGGAATCGTAGCCCACATCCACTTCGATCACGCTTCAACTCCTATGCGACTGAGTACGATCCGAACTCTTCTCTGGCACGCAACCGCAGGATGAGTAGGCTGGACGTGATGACTCCGGACCTCGGAAATGACGAGTGGCGGATGAGGCGGGAGAGTAGCGCGTCAGTTTTGGTGCCAAATATATGCCAGAAATATACTAATGATACTTATTCTTTCCTCAGTTATGCAGCCGAGCTGAACGCGGTATCCATGTTTCATCTGCGTATCATGCTCCGACAAATGCTCAGCAAGGAGAAGATACCTTATCATAAGGAGTGGGAGGAGACCTTGACCAAACTCGCCCTGAAGGTCGCCTCGCATCTTAACCTGACTCCTCGTACTTCAGGATCTTCTATCGATGCTCGATGGTATGTGAAGATCAAGAAAATCCCGGGAGGCGCTCCTCGAGATTCCGAATATGTCGACGGTGCGGTGATTACGAAGAACGTCGCCCACAAACAGATGTCGAGACATATACGCCAGCCCCGTATCATGCTCGTCACCTTTCCCGTCGACTATCATCGCGTCGAAGGGCAGTTCATGTCCATCGATCCCATCTTGGCGCAAGAGCGAGCGTACCTCGGAAATCTGGCGTCTCGCGTTGCTGCTCATCATCCTCACGTTCTACTGGTCGAAGGCTCAGTATCTCGCCTCGCGCTTGACTCTCTTCTAGAGAAGAAAATTGCAGTGGCGAGATCCGTTAAGGCGTCTGCGATACAATTGGTGTCCAGGATCACGCAGTCTGATATCATATCCTCCATGGATCGTCTCGCGTTGGAACCTCGGATGGGTGACTGCGCACGGTTTAGGATCCAGACGTTCGAGCACGCTCTGATTCCGGGCCGGCGCAAGACCTATATGCGCTTCGAAGGCTGTAGTAGGGAGACGGGCTGTTCGATCATTCTGAGGGGTGGAGACGTCGAGACGTTGAAGAAGGTCAAGAAAATCACACGCTTCGTCGTTTTCATTGTGCGGAATCTCAAGATGGAGACATTCTTGTGGAAGGATTCGATTCTGACTATGCCCCCGGTCAATGGAGAGGCCGCTCCGCACCCTACAAGACCTAGAGTATCATCGAGCTCCTCCGTCTTCACTATTTCCGGGGTACCATCAACTCCTGGCGGATTGTCTATGTCCGGAATCCAGACACCGACATACATCCCCCCACAACTCTACATGCAGGCGTCTAAGTCCACCGGTAACATTTTAGACAACATCAGTCTTGCGTCAGGTGACGATAGCACGATCGATGAGGAAGCGCAGTGGGCGAGGTTGTCACAGAATATTCAAGCTGCCATCGAACCGTACCTGACGACATTCATATCTGCGTCCGCGACTCTGCGTTTCCCCCCTCCGTACCCCATCAAGCGGATGAAGGAACTGGATGATTGTCTTGAGAAGGCTAAGGCGGATTGGATAGAGGCTGAAGCAGCGACACTACTGCACGAGGAAGAGGCACAGAGATCCCGCGCGGCATCTGTGTCACAAAGCTTTGTCACTTCCGTAGCTTCAGAAGATGGAGATATCGGTGTTGGTCGCGAGCCACTTGGACTTTCACCCGCTAGTTCCTCCATTGATGGCTTTCCTCCGAGCAACGGGGTCATCCATTTGGTCAGGTTTGACGAGTCGACCAAGACACCCATACCGCTTCAAACGCCCGCCCTAATTATGTCGGAGTCGAGGTCGTCTGCCTCTTATTTTGATCAGAACAGGAGCATGACTTCAGAATCGTCGATCATCAGCTCTGTTCTGTCATCAGTGATCGAAGACCCACACAAGCTTCGGCGCAGCGGTCCGCCCATTTCGCTACGAGACGCATCTGATATCCAGCGAGATAGTGAGCTGAGCACTCTTAAATTTGAACACCAGGAGATGCAACGGATCTGGGAATGGCACCTGCGGAAGAACAGGGATGATTTCGTCGTGGAGAACTATCAGAAGATCAGCCTTCTACATTCCAACATCCCTACCATTGATCTCGATCTCCACCCATCGTGTATTGCGCCTCATATGGAGTACATGGAGTACTATGGCGAGAACGACTGTACGCTCGCTCATTTCATCGAGGACGCTTGCAGAAAGGGCTACGAGAATCGCCCTTGTGATGCCAAAGGCTGCAAGCTACGGTACATTCAACATAGTGAGGTCTACGCGCACAATGAGAATCGCCTCCTTATAACGACGGAGCCGTGGCACGCCGTCGTTGGAGAAGACAAGGACACTCAACCTCCACCTTCCGAATTCATCACTACATGGAGCACCTGTCGTGTATGCAACAAAGGCACACCTTTCATAGCTCTCAGCGAAGAGGCCTGCCGGTATTCTCTCGCAAAGTTCATGGAGCTTCACTTCTACCCGGCGGATGTCCGTCTTCTTCGAGGCGTAGGGTGTCTGCATAACATCTATCTCCATCACATCCGCTTTTTTGCCGTCAATAGAATGACGGTGAGGTTCCAAACAGATCCCATCAAAGTCTTCGAAATCACTTTCCCTCCACTATACACTCAAGTGAAGCAAGCCGCGCTTCTGGAGCTGAAGAACAAGGACTATCAGCACATGGTCATCCGCAGCGATGAATACTGGGAGTCTGTTGCTTCGAGGATCTCGCAGTGGCAATCAGTGGTCGGTGGGTCGGCGGACTTGGCGGCGCAAGAACGAGGTGCCCTTCCTATGACGGCTGCTGTAGCGGACATGTCTGGTAGATTGGATCGCGATCGGAAGGAGATCCTGGCTCTGATGCAGAGGACGTATGCCGAATCTACTCCCACTAATACCTTGGCCATCGGGCCAGTTCGAACCGCGATTCAAAATAAGGTTGTTCAATGGGATAACGAGTTCGATAGACTCGAAAAGACTTACTTCTCGCTCCGAAACTACTTCGCCACCGAAAAAGAGTTCAAAAAGTTGACTGGCGCGAATTTGAAACGGGTCTATGATTTTATCAATGGAGGCCCGTCCATCAACTCGGGAGCCGAAAGCAAACGCAGCCATGTGTCGCAGATTGTCAAACCACCCTCATCAGCGTCTGAGAATGAATCGGCTGCTGAGCCTGACCCTCCCTCGGAAACGTCACATTCGGAAACTGATGCGAAGGACAAGGAGATAGGACCGACACCTGATAATGTCCTTCAGCCAAAGGTCGAAGAGTCTACCAAGTCGGGCTCTGACAGCGATTCAACTATCGGTGCTCCTCCTCGTGAGCGAGGCGAGGAGGCAGTGGAGGTAGGGCAAGAAGCGGAGCCGGAGGAACCCGAAATTCCAGCGCAGCGGGAGGAGACCATAGAGTCGTTGTTGAATGCGGAAGATCGGAAAGATCGGACCCCGGTTATATCCAGGCTACCGCGGAGATTACGCCCCCGTCCATCTGTGGCAGAGCTAGTACGACAATTTCAGCCCAATGGAGACGACACTTCCTCCCTCGCGCCATCGACTCTTACCATCTCAGAAAGTGAGCAAGAGTCAATCCTCCCACCTCGGCGACAAGGGAGGAACAAGGGCCCGTCACGGGTGCACGGTCAGAAGCCTCTGACAGAATTCGACCGGAGCTACGCCGTCAATGCTGCACCGCGTCACCACACATCGTCTCGTCGTCGACCGCTACAATCTGGTCTGCCTGGAACAAGCCGGATCCCAATCCCAGTATCTATCTCACCTCCTGAATCTCTCGAAGATCAGGATCGGACTGTAAAAGCATTGCTTGCTCCCGGAGATAAGCTTCTTGCTGCACCTTCATTGGAGCGAGTGGGCACAGACGTAACGGTATCGGATCGCGTTCGTGGACAATCGACGGCCACAGGCGGATTGCTCGAGCGACGTGGAACCCAGGCGTCAAGAGGCACTCCAAAAGGGAAATCTGTTGTAAGGCGTGTGGGTCGAGATAAAGCAGCTATTCGCCCAACGGTATCTGTACGAGGCACAACTCGACGAGTACCTGCACCAACACCAGGAACGAAAGTATCACACCTCGCCAACCAGTTCGAGCGGATATCCCGCGACAACGAGAAAGACAAGCGCCGATATGCGATCATGAAGGGTAGGCGAGCTCGCCCAGTGGCGTCCTCTAAGGCCAAGGTGGAGATCTTTGATAACATAATGGATGCCGCGCGCGATGAATCGGAAGATGGAAGCGAAGCGTCGAGTGAGGCCGATGACGAAGATGAGGGCGATGATGAACGAAAACGTGCAACAGCATCACCAGAAGAGTCAACTGATGCTATATCTCCTCGACCATCGGATCCCGCACTCACGCGCCTCATGATATCGGAGACGTTATCCGACGAGCCCCAGAAAAATGCGGATACATACGTGGATCTTAGTTCTCCTATCGTATCAACGAGGCCCTCGACGTCTAATTTGCCACCTGCATCTGCACCAATTACTGCCCCGCCATCGCAAGATGCATCTCGTCCTGCTTCGCCCCCACCAGATGCATCGCCCTCCACTCACAATGGTATGTCTTACATTTCGGGTCATTCTGAGAGCGAGTATAGTGTTGGAGGAGCAGCAGAAAGGAATTCTGTCATCAATACCATTGCAGGATATTCTGGGTTCAGTTGGATGCGTGAACCTATGCCGACCTTCACTCACCTCAAGTACCCTGCGTAAGTCGTCATTCGTAATCTTTTCCCCATTGCCTCACTCGAACCCATCAAATTAGTTCTCCGTCCGAGCATCTTTTCGAGGAAGCTCCCATCACCGTTCGAGAAGATGAGCCTACATCAATCATCGCATTCACACTTCAGTGAGTAGTTTATCTCCGCACTATGTGGCGCGGATTAATGAGACTCGATCGGCTCTACTAGGTCTGCTGTATACCTCAATGCTATGAGCAAGTCCAAAGCAACAGTGAAATTGTCTGAACGACCAGAAGTGTTCATGCCAGACAACGACAGCTCCATCTCAGATTCACAATCTTGGGGATTGATTAGCTTGGATGGCAACTCAGATGCCATCAATGACATCAAGGAACCGCGGGCCATCACGCATCCCGTGTTCCGTGAGTATGCAATTCAACGTTTACTTGTATTGTCAGCTGACATATTATCATTAGATTTTGAAAGTGCTGGTGTTCAGATCTCATGCACCGTCTTCCACGCGGAACAGTTTGACGCGCTTAGACGCAGTTGTCATTGCGAGCAGAGTATGATCGAATCTCTGGCTCGATGTGTGAAGTGGGATGCTAGTGGCGGGAAGTCAGGATCCGCTTTCCTGAAAAGTCGAGGTGATTACCTTGCTGTCTTGCGCAGTGTTCGTGGGCCGAACCAACTGACGTGCCGTACCATAGACAACCGCTTCATTGCTAAGGAACTATCACGAAGTGAGCTGGATGCCATGTCCAAGTTTGCGCCAAAGTATTTTGAGTATATGTCCAACTCGATCTCCGCCAAGGTTCGCACCAATAGATGTGCCGACGCTTTGAAGTCTGATGTGAATTGGATACGTTTCAGCAACATACACTATTGGCGAAATTGTTCGGTTTCTACAAGATTGTGTACAAGAATCCAGTTGGGAAAACCATACGAATGACGCTCCTGGTGATGGAGAACCTCTTCTACGACCATCGCTTCTGCCAGGTTGGTACTGTGTAATGTTGCAGAAGGCGCACGAGTATTGATGGTACAACCACAGATTTACGACCTTAAAGGCTCGTTTCGCAATCGCCTGGCACACCCGACATCCAAACCTGACCAAGTTCTAATGGACGAGAACTTGCAGCAAAGTGAGTTTCAGTGGTGTGATAGCACGATCTTACCTGACCCACGACACGATAGACGCGTACAAATCGCCTTTCTACATACGCGAGCACGCTAAACGGGTCCTTCGTGGTGCTTTATGGAATGATAGCCAGTTCCTAGAGGAGCTAAATGTGATGGACTATTCGTTGCTAGTCGCCGTGGATGACGCAACGAATGAGATCGTGGTCGGTATAGTCGGTGAGTGACGTCCATTTCAATGGTGGCACGTCGGCCTGACGGCCTCCCAGACTACATTCGGACGTACACATGGGACAAGAAGCTTGAGTCGTGGGTGAAGGAAACTACATTTCTTGGTGGAGGTGGAAGAGGCGAGCCAACCATTGTTACTCCGAAGCAATACAAAACCCGTTTCCGGAACGCCATGGAGCGCTACTTTTTCTTGGTCAGTCCAAATTCTGGGGTTGCTTTGGTATTTGCTCTAGGTGCTGAACTTTCATTTGCAGGTTCCCGATCGCTGGATGAAGGTCAAGGACCAGGAGCAACCGGATGAAGACCGCAAAGGCGATCGCTAGTCAAACAGTCTTCGTACACTATAGACTATTGCCTGGTGGCGAGAGTCGTTTGTTCCACCAATTCCGGGCCTGGGATCTATACCAAGCCTCATGTTACCCCGCGTTTATTCATCGTTCCGTGATTCTTTTCCATCCCTTAACGCATGTATTCTCACTTTGATCATTGTACATAACAAAGCCATAAACGCGACGCATTGCATTTCACAGGGTTCTTGTTAATGGTATGCGAGCCAGGTCTGCTTCGATTGGTAGTGAGTATGTCTTCACATACGTTGCTGTATTAAACAATCTGAAATACACAGCAAATGCGTCCAAGTGATACGCCGAGACTCCTTTCAAGCAGAATTAAAGGCTTCGAGACACCTGTGTTTTTCCACTAGTGGTGACAAGGCAGCAGTGTGATTCCGCTCTGGGATTACATTCAAGCAGCCCTGCTGCGACCACCCACTTAACTCCCCTCACCAGGTTTGACAAATTCGGAACGTGCAGGTTCTTGTGCCAATATCAACTTCCAATCCTGATCAAATAGACCTTGTGTCGCTAAAATTCCAGTCAAGATCGCAACTCAGTCCACTGCCGAACGCTCCACGACAATCTCGGCTGGTCAGCCAGCACAGAACCCCAGCAACCTCGCGTCACAAGGTTCCAACGCGAGGCTCCTGAAGTAAACGACACATCGAGCTTCACGCCACCGACTCGTCTTTACCTACTTGGAAAGCATCAACGTTGGAATGGACCGTTCTATCTCTCCAGGGCCGTCTATTGCCCCATCTTTCGATTCTGCCTCCCCTTCTAGCTGGATGGATATCGATTCGTTGGAGGTGGCTATAGGTTCCACATCTTACACCAAGCGTGGAAGGTTTCCAGATATGAAAGACACTCAAAGCTATAGCAGGGCCATGGGGAGTAATACGCGACAGTCGACGGAGCACCCGGATTTCAAGATCTGCGACGACGGAAACCGCAGCGACAAGTCTGACTTGACTGAAGTGGGAAACTCAGAAGATGCTCGGAAATCCGCTAAGAAAGCCAAAGGAAATGTCTTCTCGAGGTTCGTCCGCCTTGTGACCTTCACACCTTCCCCTCACGACATACCGTTATCACTACAGAGTCTTCAGATCTGGAGACAACACTCCACTTTTTTATCCTTTGTCAGGGACGACAAGGCAAGGCCGTAGCAGTCTGGATTCGATCGACCCATTAAATCCAGGGGATACAATCGCTCCGACTCTTATGTCGCAGAATGGACTTGGACCCTTGTCAAAACGCCTGGATAAATCTCCAATCCGACCTGCGTCGTCTGAAGGTGCTCCTCACCGATCTCCTGAATCACAACCGAAGAGCAGTCGAAGTCGACGCCCAAAGTCGTTAAACATTGTTTCCTCTGGTAACCGAAGACCAGCCTCTCCGCTACCCCCAACTGTGAACAATCTACTCCCAGAAACTCGTGCGGATCTCATGCGAAAGAACCGTAAACTACAACAGGTGCTAGGCGCAGAGTATTCGCACAACCCGATCCAGAACCCGTCTTCCCATCGCACGGTGAAATCGATGGATACTAACCTTGGCGAGGACGTGGCCGTCGCTTCAGGAGAGATCTCACCGGCGGGGCTTGATGGCAGCCCATACTCATGGGGGAGAGCTTACTCGAAGTCGAAGGCATCAGCGTCTGTGCTGTCCATGGGGGAGGTTCTGACCACGCAGAAGGGCCAGGCTCATCAGTCGAAGGGGTCCGCTACGAAACCAGCGAAGCGGTCTGATCGCGCTCCTGCGTCGCTCTCGCATCTATCACCGAATCCAGGAACACCAAATTCCTTCATGGACCTTCTAGACCTCTCCGACGGTGGCGAAATGTCTGCGCGGGCTCCAATCAGTCCCACAACTCCAAACAATCCTCCTCCTGTCAACCCCTTTGAGGATTCTCCGGATAGGAATAGCACCTGGGCACATACTCTGAACGTCTCGCCAGACACTAAGGATACCAGAATTATTGTCCCGGAGAAAGAGTTGTCAGAAGCTCAAGTCGTAGTTGTAGATGTAGAACAGACTCCCAGGGCCCCAGCGGCTCGACTATCGCCAGATATCCTAGATAGCTTTGGTCGCGTCCCGAGACACACTCGTCCTTATGCGAGGTCATCACTCGTCCGATCATCGTCAACGCCGCCGGTATCACCTTCGGGATCGTTCCCATCCGTCGGCCATCTCCATCCATACGCGCACGGAGGGCGATCACATTCAGCCGAATCTTTCCAAACCTTCCTCACTACAGACGTAGCAGAAGTGGATGCAGCGGAAAGGAAGCGGAGGCGAGATAAACTGGCGAAGTTGCATCGCTTTCTGGGTTCGAATATCCCAACTGGTCTGGTACTTGGGGAAGCCATCGAGGCCAACGACCTCCCAGAGGCTTCTCCAGATGGCGAGAGCAACGAGGAGGGACCCGGAAAAGGTGGAAAGTGGTGGAAAGGCTTGCAGAAGTCGTCGGCGATGTCGGCTTCAGTTGCCAGCCAGGACAAGCAGCAGCCGAAGGAGCCACTGATGACTGAGAGCCCGTTGACGGAGCAAGACCGGGTGTGGAACGTGAAGCGTAAGACCAAGATGGAGCAGGTATGATCTATATTTTCAGCTTTCTGGTCAACCTTACTAAACCCGAACAAAGATGTTCGGCTCGAATCCTCCGCAGAGCCTCTACGTATTACGAAGCAGCAGCAGTGTCAACCACATTCTGGAATCTGATTCGGGAAGCGCGTCCCTTGAACCAGCTGGTGCCACCACCAGTCACCGCCGCCACGATTCGACCATGTTGAAGAGTCTCGAGTTCTTACGCCACGATCAATCCCTAGACTCTTTGAAATTTATGATTGAAAACGTAAATATCGCGCATTCGTCACTTGCATGAGATTGCGCTTACCCTGTTTGATTCTGTAGGACGACAAAGAGTCCTTGAAGAACTTATTCAGGGAGATGACGAAGGACGATCCCTTGGAGGAACTTGATGAAGAAATAACTTTTGCGCCACCTGAGGGATGGGATGAGGACGAGGATCCGAACGATCCACCCGAGATCTTCCACCTGCGACATCGACGGCATTCCTCGTCCGCTCAGTTGTCAGCGGGTAAAGGCATTCCTCGCCAAGTGCATGTCACAACGCCTCTGCCATCGACTCTTATTGCAGGCCCTCGCAGTCCCAGTTCCGCTCATATCCTCGGATCACCCACGTCACCGACCGATCCACTTCGCAGCACGAGTGAGGCTCATTACCTCGATACCGTGAACAGACTGGGGAAACGTATGAGTGCATCTTCCCTCTTCTCGTTGAACCTAGAAGCAGCTCCCATGGACATGTTCCAACAACGACGGAAACGAGCGGCTAAGCTGACTAAGTTCTTCGGTACTGACTACCGATCCATGTTTGGAGAAGTCTTGGACAGCATTGAAGTTGGTGTCTTGGATGACCAGACGAGAGGGACGTTGAGTGAGGCTGAAGCAGCGGTGAGTTTGCCATAATAATATTTGACCTATGTTCCCTCGCTCAAAGTAAATCAATAGGAACTTCTGAGGAAGCTCCGTAAAATCAAGTTGAAACCCGTCAGCCAGGTGCTGGCTAGTCTGTAAAGCCATGGCGCTACTCATTTTGCATTGTAACCATGTTGTCCAGTAGCATATCTCGTTGTATATCGCAATTTGCTTATTGGATGTATGTCCAATTATGATCCAGCAGTTATAAGCGTCGTTGATGTCGCAAGCCGTGTCGTTGTAAACAAAAGCCTCTGTGTCGTCCATTCGCTTCCCGCTCCCACCTTTTCTCATCATATTACGCCTAGTTGTAATTGAGTACATTATTTGCTATTTATGGTTTCATGATAATAAGAAATTAATGTTCTGAAGGAGGTGCTTCGACCCTCAGTGGAAGATCGTGCCAGCGTCGCACCCATGATGATGTTGATGGCAGACACAGAAGCGCCTTCTGTTGGGAAAGCGAAAATAGGTGAGCTGATAGAGTAAGGGCTACAGCTTGAAGGGGGTAGGTAGCAAGGTTCAACCGTTGATGGGAGCCCAAAGGGGAGCGCGCTCGGTACGAGGGGTCGTTCAGCCGCCTCTTGCCCACCTGGGCAAGCCGAATCTCATGGAGTTCTCGGGCGGGCAGGAATCATGGCCGGCTGATCTACCTGGGTTAGTGATAGGATCCAGACGATTAGCGGTGGGTAGGGTGACTTTAATCCTGGCGTTGGTTGAGTTCTGCCGGTACACTCTCCAACTCTATCACCTCTAGGATCGCTACAGAAGATGGTACGAAGAATTTCGAGCGGGATGTAGGCCTAAGGAACTGTCAGGAATATTTTGCTACATCGCCAGATCTAAGCATCAACCAACTTCGAGATATCGCCCCCTACACCGCCCGCTGAAGTAAGCCATGTCACAGATCCGCTCTGCAGCGGCTCTTGATGGGAAGATTGCATACTACAATAGACGACGGCGAATGTTACCATCACAATCCCCCTTATCACTTTAATGCCTATCATGCGTTTGAGCATACTGACTTCACCTCGTAGCCATCTTCCGACATCCAGAGCTCGTCAGTTGGAAACATCACTAGATTCTGAAGATGCCTCCCATTATAAAGACCTTATGCTACGCCGATGACATGCTTACGGCCTCCACTGTCACCGGATGATGCGCCATACCCTCCAGCCATGCACTGTAGCTCTGACTTCTTCGTCGCCAGGGTCATCCAGAAACATAGGCTAGTGGTATATCACGCTAGTTAGACCCTTACGGTGACGTGAATGAAGCGGGAATGATACATGCCTGCATCCTCTCAGTGACGATCTCCGCGCATCCCCACCCTTGCTCTTTGGCAAGACGGAAGAAATCCAGATCACGCTCAGCGAGTCGCGGTCGGTGATGCGTATAGAAGACGAGCAAGCAAGGTATTGTTCCCGTTTCCGATGTGGGGGCGTTTGATAACACTTGGTCACACGTCTTAAGAAGCGCAGCGTGCTGGTTCAAGGAAATGAGAGGAATTATAATCATGGCTATGGGCACTTTCGTTAACTCCATGAACGTACCTGTGAGTGGTTAAATATCAAGTCGCTCATCAAGATCATGTCAAATCGCTCGATTAAGTCAAGTGAAAGTGATCGAAGCAATGACTGGACATCTGCACCCCATTTATAACCCTATGGAAAGCCAGGTTTAGTGGACATAACTATAGTAATGCTTCACAAACTCACTTGCACGGTGACTTTGTGCTGCAACGCAGTAGGTATATTCCTTTCGACATTGATCTTCAGATTATGCAAGAGGTCAGCGTCTGGGTAGTCTGTAACAAGGACCTGAGTTAGAGGAGCAGATCATGGGTGATTAATCGTAGATTTTACTGCGATCAAGCAACACCTACCTGGTCCGCCCCCTCCAACACAGCAATTAAACTGGGCAACCCTCCTCCAGCACCGAGCTCTAGAATTCTTTTGCCTTCACATAGTTCGGTCGAATGGGATTCGAGGTAAGAGGCGAAAGATCGAGCAGCATTCCAGCTGGAGCATATAGATGCGAGTTAGCCATTGCACGGTCTTCGTTGCGGATGACTCGACCAACAGATGATGCCCCCATAGAGAATGCGAGCCTACTAGACGAATCAAAATTTCTTCCTTTCCCTCGACAAACGTTTTATTTGATCTCGTATAGCTCGACAGGGTTGGATCGGGAGTCGGAGGTCGAGCTGGCTCCTGGACTATATAAACTCAGGTGGAGCTCCCAAAACTGGACTGACAAGTAGCTGCGTACTGGAAACATGCCTCCCAGAGTTAACCCGTCATTACCTTCTTCTTCATTTGACATCGCAGAACAGGTGCTAGTGGTAGGGGACTTCTGTGTCAACTTATATGTGCGAGAGAGAGTAGAGTTCAGAAACCCTCATCCACGTCGAGACCGCATACTGTATCCTCACCTCGCGAGCTGCTGCCATCCAGCTCGAAACATGTCTATGAAGAAGGATGAAGAGAGCGGGCTGAGCGCGTACTACAACAACAAAAGTACCATCATCCAGGAAGCTCGCGTCTTCAACGAGTCTAATGTCAGTCCACGGAAATGTCGAGCCCTCCTCACTAGGATCGTCTATTTGCTCTACCTTGGCGAAACATTCACGACCCAGGAGGCCACGAATCTGTTCTTTGGAACAACGAAATTGTTCCAGAATAAAGATGTGAGTAGGAGGGCTTTCGCGTCCTGGGCATATTACGATTTAGGCTGACCGCTAAGATGCTTGCCATAGAGTGCGCTTCGACAAATGGTGTACTTGAATGTAAAGGAGCTAGCAGCGACGGCAGAGGATGTGATCATGGTCACAAGCAGCATCATGAAGGACATGCAGCCCAACCTCGAGGTCATCTACAGACCGAATGCTATCAGGGCCCTGTGCCGCATAATAGATGTGAGTAGTGTCGCGTTTGATTAAAGATCTGTTAGATCATAATATGAGATTGTTATAGCCCTCCATGGTTCAAGGTGTTGAGCGATTCTTCAAGGCTGCCATCGTCGACAAGAATCCGTCGATCGCCTCGTCAGCCCTCGTCTCATCATATCACCTCTTCCCTTCCGCCAAAGACGTGATCCGACGTTGGGTTAACGAAGCACAGGAAGCTGTCAACGCAAAGACCTCCACGTCTTACTTCAACTCTCCATCTAACTCTGGGTATCTCCCAGGCGGATCTGGATATCTGAGCTTCTCCGGTAATTCTCAGCCCCAAGGCCCACAAACTCTCCCCTCAACTAGCAATATCACGCAGTATCACGCGCTCGGTCTCCTGCACTTGATACGCCAACAGGATCGAATGGCGGTGACAAAGATGATCCAACAGCTTGGAGGGGGAAAGTCTGGTTCTGGAACAACATTGAAAAATTCCATGGCGCTGTGCATGCTCATTCGATATGCGGCCAAGGTGATGGAAGAAGATCCCAAGTGAGTTGTGGTGATGCTCTCAAGCTTTCTTGGTTGAAGTAACATCCCTGGCAGTGTCCAGAAGCAGATGCACGATCTGTTGGAAGGTTGGCTACGGCACAAAAGTGACATGGTCAATTACGAAGCAGCACGAGCAATTTGCGAGATGAGGAATGTCACTCCCTCGCAGTTAACACGTGCTGTGAATGGTAAGGCCCACTTATCACCTTTCCAGTGATCTCTCACTCAAATCCGCGCTTTTGCTGGCCAGTCCTACAAGTGTTCCTGTCGTCTCCAAAGCCTGCACTCAAATTTGCCGCCATTCGCACCCTGAGTTCATTGGCCCTCTCCCAACCCGCCGCGGTCGCGACCTGCAACGTCGACATGGAGAACCTCATTACCGACTCGAACCGGAGTATTGCGACGTACGCGATCACGACCCTCCTCAAGACGGGTAATGAGGCATCTGTGGATCGCCTTATGAAGCAGATCGCGGGCTTCATGTCTGAGATCTCGGACGAATTCAAGGTCATCGTCGTCGAAGCCGTTCGCTCCCTCACACTCAAGTTCCCGGCGAAGCAGGCGCTAATGCTCGGCTTCCTCTCTGGCGTGCTCCGAGACGAAGGAGGCTACGACTTCAAACGCGCTGTGGTAGAGGCCATCTTCGACATGATCAAGTTCATCTCTGATTCTAAGGAGGCTGCTCTTGCCCATCTCTGCGAGTTCATTGAGGACTGCGAGTTCACCAAGCTATCTGTTCGGATCCTGCACTTGATCGGGATCGAAGGACCGAAGACCGTGAACCCAACAAAATATATCCGATACATCTACAACCGGGTGGTGCTGGAGAACGCGATCGTGAGGGCTGCCGCGGTGTCGAGTTTAGCTAAGTTCGGCGTGAACGCGCTTGATGGAACAGTTAGGAAGAGTATCGGCGTTTTGCTCAACCGGTGCGGTGTTGGAACACGGGCTTGCGGCCTAATGCATGACTGATGTCAACCTTGTATCCCAGCTGCTTGGACGATGTAGATGATGAAGTCCGTGACCGGGCCGCGATGTATCTCAAGGTGATGCAGAGCGAGCCGTTGGCGCAGACGTATATCAAGGATGGTCAGTCTGGCCTTAGTTTAACGGCGGACTTCTGCTCATGATTGGTCCTGAACACGCAGAATCCGTGTTTTCTCTCGCTGCACTTGAGTCGAAACTCGTTGCATACGTGAATGACCCAGAGGCTTCCAGTGTTGCATTTGATGTGTCAAGTGTTCCAAAGGTCAGCCGAGCTCAAGCCCAATCAGAAAGTGCCCGTAAGTTGCATTCGTTTCTCCACATAAAACATTTCAGCTGACTGAGGGATTTGTTTGATCTTTAAAGGTCCTAGCGCTATCGATACCATCATTGCTCCTGCACCTACAAACGCGGTAGTGGCGCCTGTCCGAAAATCTGCCGCCGAGATGCAATCTGCGTATGCCAGTCAACTCGCCGCTGTCCCAGACTTTGCGGATTATGGGCCTATTCTGGGTAGCAGTAAACAACCCGCGCCGCTCACCGAGAATGAAACGGAATACGTGGTGTCGTGCGTCAAGCATGTCTTCAAGGAACATATCGTCTTCCAGGTGACATTGACTCTTATTGAACGTTAGCGCGGCGTTGACCATTTGCTCTAATAGTTTAACGTGTCTAATACGCTAACCGATACGATCCTTGAGAGGGTAGCGGTAGCAATGCAGCCCAATGATGTTGGTCTCACTGAAGATTTCATCCTACCGATCGCTTCATTGTCGCATTCGACATCACCACAAGTTGTCTACGTTTCCTTCACCCGCGACTCGTCCACAGAGTACGTCCTTGGATCATTCGCATGTACCCTCAAGTTCATCAGTAAGGAGGTCGATCCGACAAGTGGTGAACCGGAGGAGGAGGGCTATGAGGATGAATATCAACTCGAAGAGGTGGAGTTGGGCGCAGGCTCCGAGTACATCATTCCCAACTATGCGAACTTCTCGTCAGAGTGGGATAAGCTGGAGGAGGATGGCACATCCATGACCGAAACCTTCTCGCTATCGAGCATGGGAAGCATAAAAGGTCCGCATATCTTTTAATGTTGATCTCAATATAGGCATCGCTGACTCTGATCCCCGTTCGCTTAGCTGCATGCGATTCATTGATCGAGATTCTAAACATGGAGGCTTTAGGCGGGACAGAGAATCCGGCGTCGACCTCGGTGCACACTCTTACATTATCGGGCATGGTAGTGGGTGGCGGTGGCATCGTGCTCGCGAGGTGCAGGACAACCTTCTCATCGGGTCAAGGGGTCACGTTAGAGTTGTCCGTGCGGGCAGAGCAGGAAGCAGTGGCCCGTCTTGTGCTCGCTGCGATCGGCGGGTAGAAGACCGGGAACCGGAGGCTTTTGACAGGCCTTAGAGCTATGTAGCCCCTGTTTCCAAGTGATAAATAGATCAATCAAACGCCTCTCGGATCGTATGTGGACTCATTTATATGGCACGATTTATTGGCTCTTTTATCTTCTTCCAACCGCGTCTCCCCTGATCATCATCTGAGAAAGAGTAAGTGAGAGTTTGGGTGTGTGAAGTTAGCCGAATGTCATTGCTGACTGAGAGATTCGATCGGTCTCATATAAGATGACCACTACATCGCAACCCCATGGGACAATTAAAACTACCAAGACTGCTACTATTTGCCCCGGCATGATCAATGTTATACCTGACCTACGCGCTATCAAAGTCGATACGAGGGGTGCGGTCATCTTGACTGAAGAGTCCCCGCAAGTA
This sequence comes from Tulasnella sp. JGI-2019a, assembly GCA_019633535.1. NCBI lineage: Eukaryota > Fungi > Basidiomycota > Agaricomycetes > Cantharellales > Tulasnellaceae > Tulasnella sp. JGI-2019a. The sequence goes on from WSUE01000015.1 coordinate 64,238, forward strand.
AGTGTGCTCCGATCACACAAAGCTATTCCAGGTCACTCACACCTTGTATTGACTGCAGACGCGAGACAGCCGAGGGATATATCTCCCTAATCATATAGACCGAGTCTCGCATATCGCTCTAGATGTGAGTTGTCATATTTTGGACTGGTGCAGCGAACCGACCTCGAACCTGACACTATATGCTTAAAAAAAAAGATCGGTGGCTCATTGGCCAAGGTCGTCTATTTTACACGTTCGCCTCAGCCACCTGACTCTCCGACGTTCTGTGCGACGCCTAGTGGTGCTCCGAATGCCACAGCTCATAGCGCAGGGGACGTGTCCCCGACCCACATGTTACCTTCCTCCAGGAACGCTAAACTCGCTGGGGCGCTCACACCCCGCATCCTAGAGCAGCAACACCAGCCACACCAAAACAATAACAGTAGTAATTTTCTACACCCATCTCCATACACCTCTCTGAACCTTCGGGACCCTGCATTTGAAGGGGAACTCCTTCGACGCGCTTCGGTACAGAATTTCCCTGGAGGTTCGCTCAACTTTGAACGCTTCGAGACTGAGAAGATCCACGAATGCGTCGATTTCATCAAGGACCTATTGGAGCGATCGGCGAAGGTGAACAACGTGTCGATCGAGGAGATGAAGCAAGGGGTGAAGATTATCGCTACGGGAGGTGGGGCGCACAAGTTTCAAGAGCTCTTCTCGACGGAGCTTGGTGTGGAGTTTTCTGGGGAGGAGGAGATGGAGGCGACGATCACGGGGTTGAAGTTCTTGACGCTCATCCCGAGCGAGGTGTATGCCTTCTCAGATCAGCTCGCTACGGCAACCACTTCCAACCCAACGGCGAATCAGGTGTTGGATCGACCTTCGCCAAATCCGCCACAGTATAATATCGTGTTTCAGGATCAGCCGGAGCCACAGCTGCCGTGTCTCTTGGTCAATATCGGATCCGGCGTGTCTATCATCAAGATCGACGAGGATGGGAAACATGAGCGAATCAGCGGAACGAGTCTTGGAGGGGGTACGCTGTGGGGTTTGCTCAGCCTGTTGACTCCAGCGAGCTCTTTCGATGGTTAGTATCTCCGTTTCCATCCCCTGAGTAATCCTGAACTGACCGGATGCGTTCGATTGACTTTATTGGTCACAGAGATGTTGGAGCTCTCGGAATCCGGTGACAACAGCAACGTCGATATGCTTGTCGGTGACATCTACGGCACGGACTATACGCGTATGGGACTCAAGTCGACCGTCATCGCGAGTAGCTTCGGAAAGGTGTTTCGAAAGGGGAGGGACAAGAAAGTGACGTTTTCACCCGAGGACATCAGTAAGAGTTTGTTGTATGCGATTTCCAACAATATTGGGCAGATTGCGTGAGTTCCTCCTACATGACTTTCTACTTTCGAGAAGTGTGGTGGTCCTAATTGGCACATTTTTCTGTAGGTATATGAACGCGGAAAAGCACAATTTGGACCGGATATACTTTGGAGGGTGCTTTATTCGAGGTGAGTGTATGGATATCTGGGACGTTGAGGAAGCTGGATCCAGTGAAGACTGAACGATGTCTGCCTCAACTAGGCCACATTGCGACCATCACGACGTTATCGTATGCCATCCGATTTTGGAGCAAGGGGACGAAACGCGCCATGTTCTTGAGACATGAGGGATTCCTGTGAGTCTTATCTTCCTCGCTCTACCCACGAGTTTAAGCTCTACTCCGATACTAATATCCTTCATGCTTCTCCCCTCATTGCAGTGGCTCGATAGGAGCGTGGATCAAGAACATCGACCCCGATCGTCAGGCTGGCAATGCGGCTGCAGAGCCTTGAATAAACCCCTCTTATCTATTTGGTGGATATTCCCTAATCTCTCGTTTTTCGTTCAGTCCTCGTGTTCGTATCATTATGTTTTTGTTGCTCTGTACTCTATAATTCTTTTTAGTAATATCACAACAGTAGTTTGCTAGATATACCATCGTCACATGAGCTTGACTACATTCTAGAATCGATCTCTAATCCAGGCGTTTGCACGAAGGGTATTGGTGCCACTCGGGGCTTCGAGGATCTATAGATTCAGGAGTGTCTGCTCTTCTTAGCAGGAGGCTGGTCTGGCTCTGCAACGATGGCGGCCACTGAGTGCGAGGTATCGCTCGATGTCGTTGACTCGGTATCGCTGCTGTCTTCGTCACTTTCTGACACTACTAGACCAGAGGAGCTGCTACCTTGATCAGGCGGTGGGCGCTCTTCGAATACACCTAACCCTAGATTCTGCAAGTGAATGATGTAATCAGGATATTGGGCGCTATCGCTGTTGAACCTATCCCACTCACCATCTCAATATAAGGTTTACCTATCGCTGTTGGCGGTGCGTTTTCCTCATCCAGCTCAAAATCATCTTCTCCAATGGCGTCGTCATCCGAATCCGGTTCGACGACGTCGTCGGATCCAATATTTTCGATGTCAACGCTCGCGGGGCCCTCTGTTGCGACCTTCTTTTCCAGGGCTTCGTTGGCTTCCTTCATCGCTGGCAAGAAAGCTTCCAACCTAGACAGCACTGCATGCAGCAGTATCCCGGCCTTGTTTGTCAGCGTCCGAGGTGGGAAATAACACCGGGCGGATAGCTCACAATCGCTTGGGGGCGGTACGGCATATGTCTTTCGCTCCAATGATGGCCCACTTGGTGGCAACGATGTCTTTGAGTTTGACGTAGAAGATTGGGCGGCAAAGAGACGTCCTATTGGTATGTTACGCCAAGAAGAGGGTCAATGTATGAGGATGAGTCTATGGGCTATCTATGACAACGAGAAGCGGTTACTTGCCTAGTCGTTCCTGTCGTGACGTCTCGTCTTCGACATCTAGGAGAGTGCCCTTGTCGGCAGATTCATGAGCGCCGGTGGTCATCGAGGAAAGTGACAGTTATAGTTTTTTGTCCAGGGATCCATTGCGGGCGCCCGCTATCCCCGTATTAGGATCATCCGACAGTAATCCCCGATACCTCCTATATATAGCAGCCAGTAATAACTTAATTGGATTGATTGGGGGGATCTGTATTGCGCGATTGTCTTCCTTGAGAGCTGGTTGCACTGGAGTGCACAGTCAATACGCTGTTTTGGGGAGCACATGGCAAATAGCGTACCGTTTCAGGAGCCGAAAGGAGAATATGGTGCCTCACATAATGGTGTCGAGTGAGGCGATCCAGGGATGATGTGCGACGTGGGGGGTTAAAAGTCCGATTGTGTCACAAGTGTGGTCCGCTGTTGCCATCCGATTATCTCCTCGCTTCCAGCTTCCGCTCCTCGTTCCTTCCCCGACTCTCCCTGCAAGCACTCTCGTTTCTCCCATCTACAACACTCATTTTCTCGCCCCGCTGAGCGCTCTTCAGCGACGTCTAGATTTTTCCACCTATCCTAAGAACTAGCTAGATATCAAAGGCAGCGCCTACCACAAACTCTGTTCGTCGCCTCACTCTCGCTCTGGTCCACACCTAAACCAGCCTGTTTTGTATCAATATCGTTGGCTGACGATATCCCTCTCTTTCATACTCTTTCATTTCTCTATCTAGCGGGCCCTCGTTTTCTCGTCTTCAAACAAAGCTATGCCATCAATCAATAAACTGTCCTGCACTCTCCTCGCGTCAACCCTCCTCGTCCTCGTCGCAACGCCACAATCGGCAAACGCGCTCTCTAACTCTCCCTATCAAGCACCTCATGCCGCCCGCCATGCACACGTCGGAAAGCGGATGGTGAAACGTTTCGCTGCAGCTGCACTCCCCGCTGTTGGAGATACAGGTTCCACTACTACCGCTGCGGGCGCTGCGGCGGCCCAACCGGCAGCTCCTACAACCACCTCGGCTGCGGCTGCAGCTGGAGGCGGAGGTGCAGCAGCAGCTGCAACGACAACAGCGGCAGCAGACCAGACCACAACCGCAGCTGTGAGCAACAAACCAAACCTTTTTCTTTTTTCTCACCTTTTCTGATCCATCTTCTATTTTTCCAGGCAAATGCCGCAACGACGACGACGACCTCTGCGGATAATAACATCATCGGCGGGCTCATTTCCAACATCGTCCCGGGCAGCAGCAGCACCACTGCGACGGCCGCGGCTTCGACTGCCTCTACATCGAGCGCAGCCGCTACCACTTCATCAGCAGCTCCCACATCCAATACTGTCGCAGCTGCTAGCACCCCTGCGACTAGCGCTACACCCACAAGTGCCCTTCCAGCCAGCACTGCCCGTGCGTCTACCGTCTCTGTAGCCAAAACTGCAGCGTCGGCCACGGCCACTTCAGAAAACACCACATCCAGCAGCTCCAGTATCGGCAAGAACACCATGATCGCCATTGCCGTTATCGCAGGTTCCATTGGTGGGGCTGCTGCCATCTGGACGTTAATCAGGAAGTGGAAGTTGGGTCCTAGTTCGAGGTTCGAGGAGAGGATGCAACCGATCGAGTGGAACCCGGATGGTGGCTCTGGTGGTAGTGGCATTGAGAAGGGCATTGGAGGCGCCGATGAAAAGACCTATGGCGCTGCTGCCGCCGGGGTTGTCGGTGCCAATAGGCTTGGTCGATCCGGTTCGACCGGAAGCCAGGGTTCTTCCTTCCGCTCTGGTGAAGGTCAACAGAACCTCGGTCGTAACGTCACTGGCAACGCCAATATGAACATGTTCGCTGAGCATGAAGTTGGTCTTCCTCCCCCGCATGATTTCACCGCTGGACCTTCTCAAGTCCCCTATGGCGCGTACGACAACTACAACGCCGGACCTGGATATGTCGACCTTCAAAGGAACGTGAGCGGTGCTGGTGCTTTGGCGAGGCAGCCGAGCAATGGCGCTGGATTGAGCAGAGGCCCTAGCAATGGTGGATATGCTCCCAACGCTTACGGTCATGAACAGCAGGCGTATGAATATGGTCATGAGGATGCGTACGCCCAGGATGCCTATGGAGGATACGACGCCCAACCCGCGGCCCATCAGCCATACGTCGCCGATCCTTACGCTGCCCCTGACCCTTACGCCAACCATGCTGCGTACCAAGGCGCCCAGCAAGGTGCAAGGTATTAGATACCATCACTCCCCACCCCACCCCCACAACACCACCCTTTAATTCTCCCCCTCTTGCACATACGGACGCGTTCTGATCAGCCGTCAACCCAAACCGCCTCTGAAGTGAAATTTCTTGCTCTCTCTCCATTATTTCCTATCCCGCGTTTTTTCTTCTTGTTCTCTCTCTCTCTTCCTTTTTTATTATTTGTTCGGTTGTGATGTCTTCGTTTTATACCCCGTACATGTTGTCCTACCCCACCTTGCCCTCCCCCTTTTTGATTCGCATCTGTTCCTCAATGTTTTCACTCTTTGCTCCTGATCTCCTTCTCGCAGATATGCGTTGACCTCAGTCGCCTGGTTGCGATTGACGATGTATGATGCTGAGGGGAGGATTTTGGGGTTTCAGATGCGATGTATCAACCACAAAAAGAGAAAGGGTTTTGTTTTGGGGGTTGCTGTTGTTCGGACCTTCTTGACTCTTTCATTTCCTTTTTTTGGTGTTATGTACGATTTTGTCATGAAAAAAACGAAGACGTTCAGCCCAATTCTTTTTATTTCAAGTGAGCTGTTTGCATCTGATGGGAATCAACTTGGTGTTCATCTTTCAACACTATACTTCACTGCTGCGCTTCATGGCCACGGGCTTCGGCTTTACTGTTGCTATTGTATAAGTTATGATGGTTCGGCAGAGCCATTCATCCGTCATCTATATGCTTCGAGCGTTCGCCTGCGCTGCCAATGGAGCCGATGGCTACAAGTACGTACTCGCCATACGGATCCTGCCTACCCCACTTCCATCGTCGCGGCAAGCAGGTATCTCTCAATCTGGGCCTCTAAATTATTATCACCTGCTTTGTACCTCGGCTCTTGCGATCGCTTCGCGTTGCTTGGAGCATCGACTAAATACTCGAAAATAGTGACCTTGCTAGCACTTGCAATGACGATGGCGATGATCCAAGAAATAGCAGTACCACCGGCATGGCATGACGTTGGTCTCTTCGCGAACTTGGATATATGAAGGGCTCAATCTCGACGGGGTTTCCAGCCATCAATCAGCCAACCTTAGCCCTCTCCCTCCTGCCACATACCCTACTTCCCTCTATCGTACTCTTGACGAATCCGATTCTTTTCAATCTACTTCCAAATCATGGTCTCCCTCTCCAGCATCCTCATCATCTTCACCGTCGGATGCGCGTCGATGGCCGCACCCACCCCTGATCCCAAGCCAGGTTATAACGTGAGTTCCCATCTCTGATTTACGATTTCCTCAGTCAAATCAGTCTTAACCCCTTACTGGATGCCTGTATGTATAAGGCCGCATGGGTTGGCCGAGCCGGATGCTCTCACTTCACCCAATGGGGCCAAAAATTCGACCCAAAGCGCTTCTCGAACAACAAGGTCTACAAGGAGTACAGGAGGTGCTGCACCGTCCCCTGGATCGGAGCGGATCCCGATAAGGGCGTGAACTGCGCTGTCAAATACGGCGTTCGCGAGGACTGATGTGGACGCGAGGCTCGAAAGGATCAGGAGAAAGCCTAAAGTACATACATGCACTGGAACCGCTGCCTTAGTGGGGATCTTTCAAATATCTGAATACTCTTTCTTTACTGTCTCGTCGAATACACTACATTTTTGAACCTACTCGCTCCGAGGTTAGGCCGGGGGGGGGGGGGCTTGCCAATGGCAAAATTATCCACTCTATACGAATCGCCTCTATGTCTATGACTTAATAACGGTAGCACAACGAGTACATAGCTCCTCATCTTCGGGCCGGTTTCGTTGCCAACAGCGAGGACACTTTGCGCCCGCCGGAGGGACCACCCGGATGACGATATCTGGTTGGCCAGCTTCAAGAAACAAATCAGTCTAAATCGGCTAGCGTGAATTTATCTTCTCTATACTTACCGGCTGACAGCGTGCCTTCGGACATCGGCTTGGAAACGTCTAGTTCCGTCGAGTCTCGCTTCAAGACGCGTACATCAGAGACGATGAAGAGGATGGCAAGGAAGTCGCCTAAAATAAAACAAAGGCCTATCAGTGCTTTGAGCTTGGTGTTGCAATTAATCATTGCTACGCACGTTCAGCCATGAGGGCTTCAGCGATCGGATGCTCGTTTGATGCGAGTTCACGCCCGGAAAGCACAATTTGGAGGCCTGCCTCTAAAGATCCGCCAATTTGTCTGGGAAGGCGGGGAGGCGCAGAAGCATTTCGTGTGAATTGGGTCGTTCATATGTATCAGCGTTGCAAACGAACCTTTGTCCCCGCGCGACTTCCAAAAGTTCATTGACACGGGACCGCGCCTGGAGCAAATGTTGCATCCTTCCCACTACGGCTTCGTCACGCCAGTTCGGGTCCTGTAAACATGCCCTAATGAGCTTGAGAAATGAACTGAGCGACTAGGTTAGTCTACCACAGATTTCCAACCGAGGGTAAACACTGAGAGCACAGGTGCGTTGTCATGTCCGTTGAGAGTCTGGTGGACTTCTTCTGCAAGATGTGGTAGAATAGGTGCTACAATGGGGACGATAGTTCGCAAGGTCTGTAAGAGATTGCGTGGCGCCATGAAACGGTGAGCAATATTGCAATAATGGAACGAATATCATCGAACAGTAGATCTAACCTCGTTCATTACTTGCAGGACTGCCCGTCGACGCTGGCTATCCGCAGCATCCGCATACAAACAATCCTTGGTGATGTCAAAGTAGAGCGAGGAAAGTGTATTGGCGACAAAGCCGTTCAGAGTTGATACAACTACAGATACCCTGATATTAGTTAAGTCTGATACAAATGGTACCGTAGTTCTTCACCTTTCGCAAACTTATAGGAAGTATATGCTTCCTTACAGGTTGTTTCCACCTGTAGAAGCTGATCCATAACGTATCTGTCGGCCTGTTAACAACATTCGATGTCTTAGCATACAAGCACACCAGTCGAGTCACTCCGACGACCCCGACGTACCAATGACATCGCCTCCTTATCCATCGCGCCGGAGAATGACCCATCGATCGACGCACCATCGCGGATGTTCGACAACATGAACCTCACGGTATTTCGAATCTTTTTCAAAGCGTCCGAAGATTGGGCTATGATTCTAGGACCGAACGACACATCACGCCCATACTCAACGCTAGCAGCCCACAAGCGGAGTGCATCTGCGCCATAGGCCGGTTCTTTCTTCTTGTCCTAGAAGAATTTAAAGATATATGATTTAGCATCTCGATCGAGCTAGAACGGCTGCACCATACCTTCCCGCCGTTGATGATAGTCAAAGGACTGATCACATTCCCGATCGACTTGCTCATCTTCTTGCCTTTGTCATCTAGAGTAAATCCGTGCGTGATCAAGTGCTTGTATGGGCTTTTCGCCTTTCCAGCATCGGCGGTGCCTACAGCCGTGAGCAAGAGTGACTGGAACCATCCACGATGCTGATCGGAGCCTTCCAAACAGACGTCCGCGAGGTACTCCCTCTCGGCGACACCTTCCTCCTTTGGCAAGGAGTCTCGAAGTAGAGACCAGGATGTCCCACTGTCGAACCAGACGTCAACAGTGTCCTCACCCTTTGTAAAGGTCTTGCCGCTGTCAATCAAGGATGAAGGTATGAAGTCCGCCACAGGACCCTCGAACCAGTGTTGAACGCCCTTCTTGTCCAAGACGGAGATAATGTGATCGAGGGATTCAGGAGTGAGGATGGCCTCATCCGTGGCGACGTTGTATAATGCCGGGATCGGAATACCCCATGTCCGTTGACGGGAGATGCACCATTCTGAACGCTCCCGGACGAAGGACGTGAGACGGGATCGGGCTAGTCATTTAGAGGTCATGCGAGGCTCGGTTCGTAAACATACCAACTAAAAAAAAAACCGCAGCTGTGCTAAAGGAAACAACTTACAGATTTCAGGATGGAAGACCACGTTGTCCAATGACTTAAGCGCGCCCTCTTTGATATCGTCGACACTAGCAAACCACTGGGATGTCGCCCTAAAACAAACAGAACCGTCTCAGTCGCAAGAAAGATCACCGTCGGTAAATTTGTTTACCTTGTAATAACAGGCTTCTTCGTCTTCCAATCATATGGATATCGATGCTTAATAGTCTGTTGACCGAGTAAGAGATGCGCCATCTCCAGAATCTTCACCATGCTCTTGGACCCCTCACCCATAACCTCTTTTCCTACCAACAACTCGCCAACTGCCGTGGCAGATCCAGATGAGAGTCCTATGACCTCGGACGTATATTTGCCATCCGCGTCCACGGGACAAACGATGGGTACGCCATTCAGGTATCCAAGCGATTTTAGGGCGGTGTAGTCTTCGGCACCATGGGCGGGTGCCATGTGGACAATGCCAGTGCCAGAGTCCTCTTTGACCATATTCCAAGGGACGACGTGAGGCGTGCGCGATGATGTAGAGGGATTGAACATGTGGGTGTACTCGGTGTCGAGCAGATCTTGACCTAAGGAGGAGCAGAACCCGTTTTAAGTCAGTCAGTAATAGCAGTGTCTAGTAGGTCTAATGATAAAAACGACCCAACCGACCTTGTAAGGTCTTCAAAATGTCGACGGGTCCCATAAACTTCGTTAAAGCCTCTACTCTCTCCTTCCCCACGACCAAGACGCCTTCTTCAGGATGCTCCTGCCTCCGGACGAGCACGTATTCCAATTCCGGGTTGACCGCCAGAGCCATATTAGCTGGCAAGGTCCATGGCGTGGTCGTCCAGATCGCAAAGTAGATCGGCTCGTCGTCGGACGACTTCACAGCGTGGAAGGCCGCTTGGAGCGCGTTAGACAAACCGGACTTGACAGCAGGGAACTTGACGTAGACCGTAAAGGACCTGTGATTGTCCTCGTAAGACAGCTCTGCTTCAGCCAGTGCAGATTTTGACGAGGGGGACCAGTACACGGGACGGTAGTGTCGGTAAATCAGACCTTAAAAAACAGGCGAGCACGTAAGTAAAACGATGTTCGCGTCAATTTACATCTACTGTTTACCGCGACACACCTTTTCGAACAAGCTCCTGGAAGACGCGTAGTTGCCGGATCTCATAGTCGTGATCTGGCACAGGAATACACTCCACAATCAGTATCCGCATTCACTCTTGGCGAATATTTAGTTGATGTACTTACCAAATGTCCGATAAGTCCCCTGTTCACTCCAATCCGCCATTACTCCGAACTGTTTGAACTCTTCCCTCTGTATGTCGATAGCGCGCGAGGCGACCCCCCTCGCCGTCTCCCGAATCTTGGCCGGAGGGACTTGTTCGTGACCTACCTAGCCGCGTAAGATTAGACCTTGAGTTTCCCCTTTGAAGTGCGTCATGCACTTAGAATCACGGGCGATGGAAGTGCCGCACCTTGAGCTCTTCAAGGGCTTTGCACTCGATGGGTAGGCCGTGACAGTCCCACCCAGGAATATAGCTTGGAAGTAATATAAGCTTGCTTAGAAGGTTTATCCACATAGTAGACATCCAAACACACACCTAACTCGACGGCCTTGTAAGACTTGAAAACGGTTGATGATGTCCTTCAGGACCTTGTTCAACGCGTGTCCTAAAATGCACGCAATGAAATCGCTGATCAAGACGGTGTTTTTGTTCAAAACAGCGATGAACAACATGCATACCCATATGTAAGTTTCCATTTGCGTACGGCGGTCCGTCGTGCAGGACGAACAATGGACCCTTGGCGTTCTCCCACTACGACCAAAGAAGAAAAAAATTGAAGTCAGCCCCATCGGTCATTCCGAATAAGCCAGAGACCGGGGGATGGCCTCTTGGTCGTACCTGCCATTTATACAGCTCAGACGTAGACCGCTCTCGAAACGGCGCCTCACGTTGCACGGGCTCAGTTTGTAACGTGAAGGAAGTTTTCGGCAGACGCATGGTTCCACTATAACTCTTTTCGGGATTTTGATTGTCCTTTGGTGGTTTAGAATTAGAAGAGGAGCTATAACGACAACTGGGGGATTGACCGGGCCGAAGTGGTCGGTACCGAAATAAAGAAAGGACGCCTCGAGGACGAGGCATATTTATGACTGCCAGTTGGTATCTCTGATTCACTGGGAGTCAGTGTGATAGTCACCAGACGCAAGGGAATTGAGGGCCGATGTTTTGGATTCAATGTTCCAAGGGAATATTCTCACAGTTGCGCGTCGATCTGTGATCACATCACGTTCGCCTCTCCGATCACGCCCTGATTCGACTTGAAAAGATATGCCTTCAGCACTTGTATTGATTGCGAATGGGACAGAGGAGATGGAGTTGTAGGTGTATCATATCCGCCCACTGCCAACGGACGGTCATTCATCTTCATCGATCGTCAGTGTGATCATCTACGACACCCTTGTCCGCGCAGGAGTCTCGTGCACTTGAGCATTCGTGAGCGAAGGGGCGGCCGACAACGCTCATCCTCCGCCATCTTCGGTGGCCAAATGCTCAAGGGGCGTCAAGATTATCGCAGATGTAGATCTACGAGATCTTGAAGATGCGGTAAGAAACTTATCGACGTCATTGGCCGCCTTTCGTGTTTACATTGTGTGATGATCAGCGAGCGTACGATGCGATAATAGTCCCCGGCGGCGCCAAAGGTGCAGAGACGTTGTCGAAGAGCGTGCAAGTTCAAAAGCTGTTACAGGATTATCACACCAAGGAGAAGATTGTCGCCATGATCTGCGCTGGTGTGTCGCGGCGATCCCATTGATCACTCCCCGTGACCGGCGAAAATGATGGGCGCGAATATTCAAATGCTCAGGAAGCCTTGCAGCGTTAGCAGCACGGTTGCCAAAGGCCAAAATTACGTCGCATCCGTCCGTGAAGGCGGAGCTGGAAGGAAGTGAGTCGTAGCGTGCTTTTTTACATTATATCGAACACAAGCGTTTATGTCGTTCTTGCTCTGCCTGGCCCCTTCAGCGTTTGAATACTCCGAGGAGAGCGTCGTCAAGTCTGGTAACCTCATCACCAGGTGAGCCCTCTTTGTCGTAGAATCTTCTTGCTATCGTTTTTTAACGTAAGCCTTCCTCCTTCGAACCTGAGCCGTGGCCCTGGTGAGTACCTTTGTCGGGAACGACTCGTGGTACTGTTGATGCTAAAATCTCCCCCCCCCCCTAGGCACTGCGTTTCTACTTGCATTGACGTTGGTGGAGGTCCTTTGTGGGAAGGAGAAAAGGGAAGAGGTCTATGGACCGATGATATTCTCGCAGGGATACTATACGGCATAAGTGTCGAAGGAACCAGCTTGACTGTTTTGTGAGCACTGCACGTCACCCTTCACCCCATCCTGCCCAACATCCGGCCTTCTCATCGCGTAATATGCACCACAGGCTCGCTTGGTTCTCGCCTGTGACAGATAGTGTCCATATACGAGCCTGGGTTTTAAGGATCCCGTTGCCAATGCATAGTTACAATCATTTCCAGTCCCTGATGTTAGGGGTAAAACGATCTACGCACCCGCAGGTGCCCGGACTGGATATGTGTGCCCTCAGTCCAGAGCGGCTGGCCGTTGAAAGAATCATACGATGAAATGGTCTGTAGTGAACTTGAATTCTGCGTCGATGACTATGAGTTTGGTATATCCGGGTCTTCTTGTGGCACTTCAGGGTGTCACCAAAGCGTACTTGTGGAGGGGTACAGCGTGAGGCCCCTCTTGGCGTTAAAGTATAATTCATAAAATGCATCCGCAGGCGGGGGACGGGGTTCGGGCTGGTCAATCAAAGTCTCGATTTCTCTTGCTGATCATGTGCGCCCATTTGATCGATGTTTTATTATTGTTCATCACTCGGGCTTCGCGGTCTCCTCGGGCTTTGGCGCAACCAACATCCAACATTGTGGTTGGTGGCTGCTTGACATTGATCTTATTATGATGCCAACACCACAAAACAGCGACTGTTCGCCGTTCATTGGAGTTGCTAGCTGGCAGAAGAGTGCGCGGTTGTACGCAGTTTTTAGATTTAATAATCTAGAAAGACATAAGCTAATCATCCCTCGAATGCTAGAGGCTTGGGGTATCGATCGATCGAGGTTTGATTCCTGAATTTCAAAGATCACCAACGGCCTTTCCGGGGAGGACCACATGAGCAATGTTGTTGGTTTCTTTCTCCTTTTGTTTATGTGGGGTGGTGGTATATAAGGCCAACGTATTTTACACTCTTATATTTCTTCAGGAAGCTGCCCCCATCTCTCCCTTCACACTCCTTCAACCTCCCATCCCTTTCCTTACCCACTCCCTCGATCAATCAAATCATGATCTTCAATACCATCGTCGCGTTCGTCGCCGCCCTTGGATTCGTCTCTGGAACCCCGGTCGTTAAGCGTGATGCCCCGACCGGTACGTCTCTACACGCACGCTGTTTCTTACTCACTCTCTCATCTAACCCAATTTTCTCCGTTTGTCGTAGACACTGATATCCTTCAATACGCGTTGACCCTCGAGCACCTCGAGAACGCGTTCTACCATGAAGCGCTCGGCAAGTTTGGTGCGCACGCGTTCAACAAGGCTGGCTTCCCCTCGTGGGTTCGGGGGCGATTCGAGCAGATCGCTGAGCACGAGAAGGCGCATGTGGGCTTCCTGGAGGCCGCGCTTGGACCTGCTGCCACCAAGCCCTGCAATTATAAGTTCCCCTACACCGACCCCAAGTCCTTCGCTGCCCTCTCCATGATCCTCGAGGGCGTCGGTGTCTCTGCTTATCTCGTGAGTGATCTGCCTGATCTTGTATGGCTGCCCATACTAACAACCTATTTCTAATTATAGGGCGCTGCTCAATATATCAAGACCCCCGGTTACCTGACCGCTGCTGGATCTATCTTGACCACCGAGTCCCGGTAAGTCTTGTACTCCTCCTCGCTTTTAATCTTGACCATCAATATTTTTACTTACTTATTTGTTGCACGTTCATTCGTCCAGTCACGCAGCATGGGTCGCTTCTGCGGTCAACAAGGGCACCCCCTGGTCCGGCGCCTTGGATGTCCCGCTTAGTCTCGACCAGGTGTACTCTCTGGCTGGTGAGTCGCACTAGCGTTCCATTTGCACTTCCACTCTGTAACTCACATGTTACTCCATCAGCTGGATTCATCACTAGTTGCCCGCCCACGAACCCTACGCTCCCGGTCAAGGCCTTTCCTTCGCTCACCACTTCCAAAGCCGCACCGGGGGCTACCATCACGCTCACGTTTAATCACACCGCCGGCAACTACTACCTCGCGGTCTTATCCGGCCTGACCACCACATACGTCCCGATCAACAACAATAATAAGGCCACGCTCCCCGAAGGTCTTGCCGGTACCGTCTATGCCGTCGTGACCACAAGCAAAGACACGGTCGCTGATGACAATACTGTCGCTGGTCCCGCTGTGTTCGTGTTCCCCGATAACGAGTAGATGGTTTTTTGTTTTTCTTGGTTGGGTCTTTTTTTTTAATCCACTTCTTTCACCCCTTATCGGACACCTTACATTCGTTTTAAAAATCTCTTTTGTTCGTTTCCATCGTCGCTGCATTATCAATACCCCTTTTTGGTCTGTCGATCACGTGCGTATTCACCCCCTTGACCAACATGTGTGCATCTTGACACACCACGACGGTACAAAGAACCACTCAGCCTATGCCTCAGCTCGCTGCGTAATGGTGGTATCTGCCCTTGCGACTTCGGTCGTCAGACTACCCTTCACCATTTGGTGTCGCTGCGTGACTCAAGCAAAAGTCTAGATATCTAATGGATGTATGGGATCTTACGAGCCTTACGAGCGTTATCAGACCTGATTAGACCGGATCCTGTACCTGGGGTACAGGATTCGGTCGAATCAGACATTAATAGGTGTTTGGACTTTTGCCGATCGTCTCCTTCCCCCCGTCGCAATCCAGGCACAGGACATCCTCGCACCGTCTGTAACAGCGGAAGACGCAAGGCTCACCTTAGAACGGCTTCGACAATGCGTGCGTACCGAACATGCGGCATAGAAAAGTGCAAATGAACCCCTGTATTTGTACCTCATCATCTGAGTCATAAAAAACGGCAGCGTCGCGATTCTTGCCTCATGTAACAACGTTTCCCCCTCGCCGGCCGTGGGCTCGACGCGGGCGAAACCCAAGCTATACAAATCAGTCAATCCACCCGTTCATCATTACTCTTCTCAACCGTGACTGCTGCCTGGTCAATACTCGGGCGTAGGTACGTTGGAAGTCGATCTCAGCACTGCCGATTCAGCACTGGCACCCCATCTCTACGTGACGTGCTTCTAGGTGTCTATCCTAGGATATCGCCTCTCGGTCGTCAAGCATGGCTACTATTTCGTCCTCCGAGGTCGAATCAAGGTCGGTCATCAGTACCTTCAAGTCATAATCGATGGTTTTTGAGATCTCTTAATCTGTAGGACTACTTCACTCTTCGATCACGCGACCGCTCTTTGGACACGGTCCCAGCAGACTGGGGAAATGGACGACCTTGATCAGAGCATCGAGTGTTACCAAGAGGCGCTGAAACTCCAGCCCGAGGAACATCCGTTCAGAGTCATGTCGCTGTTCAATCTCGTGGTTGGTCTTCGGACACGCTTTGAGCATACTGGGGATAGAGGCGACTTGGATCAGAGCATCGAATATGACCAAGAGGTATTGAAGCTTCGGCCCAAGAGACACCTGTTCAGGGCCACTTCACTCTCCAAACTCGCAGTCAGTCTCCGGACCCGATTCGAGCTATTGGGGGATGGACGCGATTTGGACCGGAGCATTGAATATGATGAAGAGGCCTTGAATATTCGGCCAGAGGGTCATCCCTTCAGGACGACTTTACTCTCCAGTCTCGCACTTGGTCTTCGGATGCGGTTTCAGAAGACCGGGGACAGAAGAGATCTCGATCGGGGCATGGGATATCTACAAGATACCCTGCAGCCGAAGCCGAAAGGAGATCGTTTGGGTTGGGGAGACACAGCTCATGAGGGGGTGTCGGTCGACGATCGTCTCAGTGATTCGTTTCAATGGGTCGAAACTGTTTCACCAATCGAAGATCCCTCTGCCATGGAGGCTGACATCACTTCCATCTCACCCTCGGATTGTCATTCCACGTTTGCGCGGAGTAGTACTGCCGCTCAACATTCCTGCCTCACAGGTCACTTCCCGTCCGTCCCTCTGGCGGATGACGCTGCATCATGTGCGCCTGATGTGGAGGTAGTTGACAACGAGATTTCTGATCAGTTCAGAGTTATGAGTGTAAGCCTCGAAACCCCAATCGCATCGGGTGAAGGTCAACCGATCTTACCACAGACGGGTGAGGATACGACCAGGTAAGAACGGCAGTATATAGATGATTGTCATTGCTTTGAGTTGACACAAGTTGCCCTGGACAGGTACCAGCCAGCAGCTGTCGAACGTGTCCAGCGGGCATCATGGCTATCGTCCATTCTCAAGAACAAATCGCTCCAGGACACTCATCCTACACCATCGCGTGGGACAGTCATCATTTTTAGTATTGGCCAGTATTGTTCAGATGACCAGCCGACCCGACCACCGCTTGTCGTTCTTTTTCCTGACGACCCCCTACACAGAGCACGCTCACTTTCAAAACGCCTCGATGACATTGCTGGAAATCTGTGCGAAGCCCCACGAGACGTAGCCGATATCTTACGTGACATCTGGAGAGTTATTGTGGGGCCCATTACAATTCAGCTGGAGCGTCCCCCTTCCTCTCCTAACCTTCCATACTCGCACCAGGACGTCTCCCATGCATCAGCACAGATTCCGGTGAGCTTAGGCCTTATTCATAAACGCATTACATCAACCATAAGTTTCCCACTCATCAGCAAACGCTCGACGTCCTTGATAGGCTATCCGTCCGGCCGCGAATGAAAATACCGGCCGCGGGACTACAACCACATGCGCTCTTTGTGGGAAGGTCTCAGAATCACTGGGAGGGGCTGAGGGATCCGAACAACTAGTCGAGAAGCCCACCATCATCGTGTCAAACACTGGTCAGGCAAAGCGTAAGCGTGAAGCTCCTGGCGACGTGACCAATGATAGCACAGGGATCGGAGCAGTACTTGGCGGCGGCGAAGGAGGGGGGAGAGCTGACCAATATGCTACTGGGCTCAAGAGCTCGTTCAGTGAGAAGGACGTTCGAGTTGAAAAGGATAATAAAACCGACGACGATGGAATACAGGTCGACCCCACGCCGATCCAAGCCCCCAGTTGTATTTCTGCACAAGAAATCTCAACGACTCCCACAATCACCAAGGTGGCAATCGATTCATCTGCTACGGCGATGGCCTCCTGGTGTAACGCTTTGGCTGCCTCAATCAGCTTTGTGACCCCGCACATCAGCAATCGCCTCCCGATGCACCAGGATTGCCAGGCTAAGCCTGTTAGAGATGAAGACGGGGCGCCCGTTCATAAAAAGCGGAGGACATCATCAATCTCAAGCGAATGGGACTTGCTGGACCTTCAAGATGCTAAAGAGGGGTTGGTTGATGTCGCCGATGCAAATCTTGTGCTGCAGGTACCCGCACCACTTCATGATGATGGCGATATTGTCCTGGAAGATGTAGGACCTGCTGAGGGTGAGGTTCGGTGGGATGATCTTGACAAGGAGGATGCTGGCGATCTCCTAATGGTCAGTGAGTATGTCGGCGAGATCTATGAATATCTTCTCAAGCTTGAGGTTTGTCGTTAGAAGCATACGCTCGTGGTGAGTGGCCAATCACTGATGAATGCGCTTTGTAGCTGGCCACAATGCCGAACCCAAATTACATGGACACTCAAGCGGATCTCTCCTGGAAGATGAGGGGCATCCTGGCTGACTGGCTCATTCAACTCCATTCCCGTTTTCGCCTTATCCCCGAGACTCTCTTCCTCGCGACCAACATCATCGATCGCTTCTTGTCATGTCGCGCTGTTTCCGTCAACAAGCTCCAACTTGTCGGGACCACCGCCCTGTTCATAGCGGCGAAGTATGAAGAAATCATGGCACCATCAGCAACTCACTTCCTCGCATGCGTTGAAGGCAACTACACCAAAGCAGAAGTCGTGGAGGCGGAGAAATACATGCTCCGTATTCTAGACTACAACATGAGCTATCCCAACCCAATACACTTCCTCAGAAGGGCTAGCAAGGCGGATGATTACGATGTCGCAGTGCGCACTTTGGATTACTATTGATCTCCACAAGATTGTGACTAACAGATTTCCCCGTAATCCTAATTCGCTCACATAGGTTCGGACTCTCGCCAAGTACCTCATTGAGATTTCATGCTTTGAGCATCGTCTGCTTGAAGTAAAACCCAGTCAGCTTGCTGCATCTGGTATGTGGCTTTCGCGCTTGGCGCTGGATAAAGGGGAATGGGTACGTCGTAGTCACCATAAGCGCCCTGCTGATGTCTCATTACTCCTATTATTTACCATTCGCTTAGAATCCTAACCTGGTCCACTACTCTGGGTATACTGAGAATGCCCTCATCCCTGTCGCTCAACATATGCTCAACTACGTCCTTAAGCCCACTCTCCATGACAGCTTCTTTAAAAAGTATGCTTCCCGCAAGTTCCTAAAGGCCTCACCGTTCATGCACTCGTGGGCTAGGGATAGGTGGCCAGAGGGTACTACAGTAAATCTGGAGCGGGAGCTTCCAGAGCTTAGGAGGGCGATACAGGAGAGGCGTGATGCGGGTAAGGTCGTTGAACTCGAACAGAAATAAACGGCGCCTGAGTCGGCTGGTTGCGGAACCCAAATACATTTTTCTCCCCCTCTTTCCTTGTCCTCTTCCATTACTTTTGTCGTCAAGAGCTCTCCATTTGCCTTCTTTCTTGTTGTTATTCGTCGCTATCACGTTTTCGTTCACTCTTCGGAAATAAACCTGGCTGCATTCGTATACAGCCTGTCAATACCTGTACTTTATTCTGTATATCTCCTGTTAATGGTCTCACCATCTATTCATACTGGCTGTGGTAACGAAGAGAGTATTCTCAGTGCGGTATTAGTATGCAGGGGATGCTCTTTGAGTGATGGAGGAGTATTTGAAACCGAGTCACAAATCGCTCTTACCAGTCATAATAATCAATAGTCCAAGCGCTTACTATTTCATAGAGTGGTTTTGAGGTGAAGACTTTGTCCGATTTTAGGGTCCCGTTTCAGCTTGATGTCGGCGTGCTTTTTCTTTCTGCACACGGCTAGGGTTTAAGTCAAGGTGAAGAGCATGTCAGGACTTGTCACCTGCAATAACAAACAGGTTCTGTATTGCAGAGGCCAATTAATTTGGGTCGAAATAGATTCCTCACTCCCGGAAAGGCTCGGGTGACCTTCGCCGCCGCAACACCACTCACTGAAGCGTCGGGTTACCAGGCCGGCCCTTGGGGATTCGGGGTATATGGTACCGAGCCAACGTCTCATGGGAATCATCCTGTACTTGAAGGTTTGGCCGGCGCTTGAAACCAAGTGTGCAGTATTTCCCATGAAGAACCAACATGGACGAGCAACACATCGATGTTTTCGCCTTATTGGGACTGGTAATGGACCTCGAGGTTAACGTCGCGGAGAGCAACCCCCCACCGGATATTAAGTGGATAGATCTTCCAAAGTAAGTAGGAACCTGGAATTTTCTCTAGGCGATCGTGACTCAGAAATCCTAGCTGATCTCGGGCATCTCAGTGACGAAGAATTTACATCTATCAGCTCCACCGGCTGGGACATCGAAGGAGGTCCGGAGACACATATTGACCCTTTTCACCGATCGGTCGGCCTACCGAATAGCGCCAATCAGGAAAAATCGAGGGTCTGTGCAATTGCTGCACTGATGAGTTATATTTAGTGAAATACCTTGGTGGAGCACTTAGGAGATGTGACAGGGCATTCTTGGAATATTGCGCTTGGTTGGTGTGATGGGACCCCAAAGCCTTGTTGAAGGTATAGAAACCTCCTAAATACATACAGCCAGTGGTGTCACCAATGACGGTCGAGCAATTGGTTACGAGGTTCTAGACTGAGGGGAATGATCGTGCCAGTGGTTGGCAAGTCCCAGTCGGCCATTATGAAAGTAGCGGAATATGGCGCTAGGTCCCTGACCAGTCCTTCTAGCCGGATGATGCTGGAGAAGCATTCCCGACGAAGTATAGGAGATCAGGGAGTACCAAGAAGCTTCAAATTGATCGGATCAATTTGAAGGGCGCGGCTAGCCATGTCGAGATCCTCAGCGGTCAGATAGCTCCTACGTTCTCCCACCCTTGTTGCCCAGTGCAGCTTGCACAGTCCGCTCGCACCGTTACCGTAGGAGTATTGTTCCTATCTGAGGTTGAAAATGTCCTTACCAACAGGGAGCTGGCAGACAGCGCGAGCGAGGGCGGTGATGGCAGAGTGGGAGTCACGTGTACGTGTATCCAAGGCGGTCCCGCCTTCGATGCTCACTGCCTCCCGCCCTTCCATGTATCGCCCCCAAGATATATAATGCCTCTCTTCCTCAGACTCATGTGTCGCATATCTTCACTCTCCCCCCTCCCCCAAATGACCATCATATCCTCCCTTCGTTCGCACCGAGGTCGCCGCGCATGAAATCTGCAACTCCCTCGCAACTTTGTCCATCATCCACAGCCCCTACCCTTGGACGTATCTCGGCCGGATCTTGGACAACAAGGACCTTCGACTAACTCACAACCTAGTCGAAAGACAAATGCATAGACAACGATTGGCCATTGTGCCCCTTCCACCACGACAACTGACTGGCACACCCCTCGTGAAAAGAGTCGCAAAAAAGACGAATAGAGTCGATGATTTAGCGCCGTGTCTCTCTCAGACGTTTAAGCGCTTGGGGGGTCATTGGCCTAATGACTCGAATTGTTCCTTTTCAGTCTAAGCCTCAAGCGTGTTCCGAGTCATAACCCGCGCCGCGCCGCATGAAATTCTCACCCTGACCCCCCCCGCCGTCCCCTGTTGCGGAGCACGGTTCGACAATTTCAACCTTTTTCACTTCAAGATTGTGCAAAGCAAGACAACTGCGGGTATGTTCCGAAGGACAACGTATTTCCAGGCCGTTTCCGGCTTTCTTCGAAATTGTATGGGAAGCAACCATGTTTCGGCACCGCGGACACAGCGACGCCATTTGAACAACGAACTGTTATCCCTACTGCCGGGCCGGACGTCAGTACGAACCCCTTCCGATGACTCACATTTATATTGTGAGAGCGACGATACGATTTTCCAACAACGACAAATCATTCCGTGACTCGATGATCGCTGGGCCCTGTGCACTGCGTGTCCGATAATGGCCACTCGTGCCAAAGTCGCTCACGTTTTCGGTGCACGGATGGCTCGAGTCATTATTCCGAGGTCTTGCCTTACATCAACGGTCCTATATAATCCTTCAATTAATTGGGACGACGACAGCATTCAAACACAGCTCAACTACTACTTGCCACCTAAACACACTTCCTCACTCCTCACTGCCTCACTACCCTCATCGACTTCTTTCCTGTCGCAGCCCTTTTTTACTACTTGACGATCATCTCAGGAATCGAGCTCGTCGTCAACACTATTGAATAGCGAACCAAACTCATCTAATCAGCGTAGATCTTTTAATATGGCCGGTGAGCATTATCGGATCTTGTTGTTGCTACTGTTTTCGCGGTGCTAATGGTGTTTCTCTCTCTTTTCAGCGTCCTCTAGGTTTTACATGCACATCCACAACATGAGCCAACAAGGTCTCGTCGCTTTTCTCGAGGCGACCTTTGCGGATGGCCCACGGCATCAAGAGGTCTGGACTTCTACTATCACAAGTGAGTTCCCGCCTCGATCTCGGCGTCAGCAACCTCCCCGCGTCAGAAATAGACTCACCTGCCTTTTTCGTTAGTTACTTGGTCTTGGAATGGAATGGGTGCAGGCCAGGCATATACGGCTTGCGATCGGTCAAAACAGGCGGCGCGTGATACTGCAAGTAGAATGGCAATTCAGGCCATGGGCGTGAACACCGATAACCTCCCTTAAACATCTCACATCCTGCTTCGCACCCACCCCACGGACTAATTTTCTCGATAGGATCGGATCAAGAGTTGCTTTGCTCATACGTCGTGCTTTTTGGATTCTCCACATACATCGCTTTCGGCACAGTCGCTCTTCTCCGGCATTCTGGCTTCCCTCTCACGTTCTAATTTTTTTTTTTCTCTTCTTTCTGGATATCGACCAACTGTATTTTCACTTCTTCACTTCGTCTCTTTGTGTTCTCCTGTCTCTGTCACAGCATCACTGTATCCCGTATCTCGTTTGTGGCTCTCGAGGTCTCTGCTGTCCAAACATTGAAATAGCTCTGCAAGTTTGTATGTACGTTCGAACATATCTCCCCCGAATCTCCTTCGAATCTCCCCAAATCACCCTTTGGTATCCAAATTATTATTTTTTTGATAATAAATGCCCTGGTTGGCTGTGCAATTACTATGTTCTATTGTGATATTACTACGTGAGTGAATTGACTGAGATGACTCGCGAAAGGCAAATGTCCCGCAGTATGACGTCGACAAAAGGAACATTTGGACGACGCCACCCCCAACTATACACTCGGCAGAACAGAACGAATCGACCACCACCACATACCGCGTGTTTTACTACTCATCATGCCAACTTACTCCTGATGGGACATATCGGTCGAACACCGCAAGCTGATACAGCATTCAAGGGGAGGGAAGTGCGCAGCCTCTGACGGACGTGCGAGCACCGAAGCACGAACATCGCCACGGCATACGGCTGTGCGCAGCCTGGGCCATCTATTATTTGCTGCCTTACTAAGATGTGATGTATGGGCTGCCGCAGGACATATACCAGAGCTTCCAAGTGACTTTGCACATATTGGTTGACCAACTTTCTATCCTATTCATCCGCGGACGGAAAACGTTGGGACGTTTCCTCAGCCGTTTCCCCTCAATATGTGGCTGCACATGGAGCCCAGACTTCTTTGTACAGCCGATCTAATCATTTTTTTTCCGGCTTCTCGATGACGAAAGTGAGCAACCATTTCTATGGTCGGAGCGGAGCGGAAACGTTTCGCTGTGCTCTTTTTCCTTCTGTAACCGACGGAGAGCCCCTCTCTGAGTTCGCTGCGCGGAAAACGCGCATCCGTCGAATATAGCATGGAGCTTTCTTTCTCGCGCCTCAGTTCCTCGAGTCATCAGGGGGGAAACACTTGTCCCAGCTATAAAAGAAAAAGGATCCACTGGATTTCACAGACCACAACACCAACCACATCTCCCATCTCAGCTACTCCCCTAAGCAACCAACCTCCTCTATAACCTCCTCCTTCGTCTTCCCCTGTACATACCCATGTCTTCCTATCGCCCCAACGTTCGATCACTAGTTGTACCCAACACGTACTACCCAGATTCACCGACATCATCGTCATCATCTGGATCATCCAACGAACTCCCTGCACCACAACCCCGCTGCCAAATGCACCTTCATAATATGAAGAAGCAGGGCAATATCGACTATTTCGAGTCGGCTGTCGCGTCCGGGCCGCGAGAGCGTGAATTGTGGGTCGCCACTGTCACCAGTTAGTAAAAAACCTCCTCCCACTGGCAACTTCACCGACTTGGCTTTTGTTGACATCTCTTTTAAACTCTAGTCACCTGGTCCTGGAATGGATATGGCTTAGGCACTTATCAAGGTCAAGCCCTCAGGAAACAAGCAGCCCGAGAACAAGCCAGTTTGTTCGCGGTTGAAGGTCTCGGCATTGATCCCTACGCCTTGAAGTGATTCTGCCACTAGGCACACATCACGTATACCTGTTATTCTCCCCCCTCTCATAATCGTCTCCCTGGTTTTTGTTTTGAGCTGTCATATTCATTGCGTCGCATTCACGTATCATCTTGCATTCATCACCACTATTGTTCTTAATCTACTTATTGAATGCACTATTGATTGGCTCGAATACTAGCGGCTCACTCAAATTTACGAAATTGCGTGAATTGTTCGTCATCAGGTAATATGCATATGGAAGCTAAAATGAGTTAAAGCAGTAAAGGGGAAAAAAAAAAAAGAAGATCGCATGTGTATATGAAAGTGCTATCTGTCGTGTCAATTCAACGTGGGTGTTCCATTATCCGCAGATGGAGTCAAGACGCTGGATGATTCGCGTCTGGATGAAGACGAAAGTGCGAGAGAGTTTCGAGGGCTATTATCTCTGGAATTGGGCTGGGCCGCGTCCGATCTCGCCTGGATCTGCTTTAGTGCCGACGATGCCGAGGAGCTCGAGGAAGCGCGCTGAAGCGAGGAGGCTGGAGGGGCGTTATCAATAGGCGGTGAAGTGACCAGTGGCTGATCATCGTCTGACGCCTTCTGGACGGTTGGTCGCCGCGCAGGAAGGGGAGGCGGTCGAGGCGGTGCTACCATTTTGGGTATCGTTACCTCATCGCCCTCTGGATTTGGAGCGGGAGGAGCGGCTGTCGACTCGACAGTGTTTACCCCACTATTAGAGTTAAGCGCCCCAGTACGGTTGAACAGGCGATACACACTCTGTAGTGCAGGAGGCTTTGATGTTCCCGCGTCACCGTTGACCCCATCGGGCGGCGGTAATGAGATCGGAGATGGTTTCGGTGGGCTTGGGGTAGAGCCCATAGCCATGACTTCTCCACGATGGCTTGCATGTATGCCAGGGATTTGCATGGACATGCCCTGGCCGGGTTGCCGCTGAACGGGCATTTTAGGGCTTGCTGTCGGCTGCGAAGGACCGGAAGTCTTGCGCAGGCGTGCCTCGGCATCCGGTTGGAGCTCGCGGGGAGGCAATGCTGGAGGAGTGGGCTGCACCTCTTTTGGGGTTGATACTGGTGATCCTATATGGACCTGAGCCGAAGCTGGTCTTGCAGGAGTCACGTTTAGAAGTCCAGTGAGGCCAGGTATCTTGGTCCCGTTTTGTTGGTAGTCTGTGCCTGCCGATGGCCTGGAGCTCTCGGGTGAGTTGCTAGAGAAGACGTCGCCTTCGTCTTGACCGAGTGAGGTGGACACGCCTCTTCGACGTTGGGCTTCGACCTCATGCCGCTGTGCGAACTCCGCCTTCAGCTGTGAATACGTCTTCGCCTTGATCTCAGGAGTCGACGCTCTTGGCGCGTCGCTTCCGGGAGTGGACGGACGTCGGGCATGCGTCTGTGCGGGAGTCGCCTCACTCGTGTTATCCTTCTTCGCCCCGAATCCCCATTTCTTCATCGCATCCCTAGCTACATCCCTTGCAGTGTTAGCGAGAACCTGCTTATCTGTCGTCGCCCGACTCTTCCATGCTGTCAAAAGGGTCTGTGCAGCAGACTGAGGCGGCGTATTCGAGGATGTCCCTTCAGTAGATCTCGAAAGTGAGGAGGTACTCCGTGCAGAATCCGATATATATCCGGAACTCATCGGCGTCGAACGGCCAGTAGCGGTGAGACCAGCCGATGTGAGGGTTGTATCATTTAGTGCTGAATCAGACGACGGCACGTCTGGGCGTATGGACTCGTCGGATGAGGTGGACGGTTTCTGCGGTACGTAGAAGTTCGCAGCCGCAGACTGAGACGGGTGGTGCGTCAGTGTGCCTTCTCGTCGATTTAAAGTCCTCGGCGACCCAGTTAGCTGTGGGATGGAACTCTTGGTCGACAGTGTCTGCTGTCGTGGGGAGTTTGTTGATTTTGTCCGCTCCCATTCGGCTTCCAATGTCTGTGACGGTGTAATAATTGGGGACCTGTCGGGCGTGCGGAGCTGGTTCTCAGTGGACTTTGGGGTCTTGGGAGCCCCATCCGTGCCATGTCCAGCGAGTATTTCACTAGCTTCCGCTTCATCGACTACCCGTGTGTCCATGACCTTGTCTGACCCGACCTGATTGGCTTCCGGCTTACCCGACTCCTCCCCAGAAGCCTCTTCGGGACCATCGGTGTCGGTGACGTCAACCGTGGGAGGTGAGCTGGTCCCCTCCGCGATACTATCTTCGATGACCGGGCCTTGCGCGTTTATGGAGGCGCTTGGCTTAAGCTGGGGTTCTCCTTCATTTACCGTGCTTTGCCTACCGGCAAAGCGAGGCAGCCACGACCTCCGTTTTTGTGCCGACGACGATGATGCCGTGGATTGGACCGTGCCCGTCCTCGACAAGGAGGTCCCTGACGCAGTAGAGTCTGAAGGAGGGTCTGAAGGAAAGCTGGAATCTGGCTGTGACTGTGGCAAGGTCTGTGCTGGTGATTGGTCCCCAGCGACGCCGAACCCGCCAGGGGGCATCGGGGACCCATCGTCAAACATTTGCGTGCTCCCGTCGGTGGTGCTCGATATATTCGCTGAGGTCGGGATGGTTGTTGAAGGTGATACGGTAGTGATGCCATTCACCGTGGTCAAGGTAGCAGTGGAGGGTGCGGAGAAGTCATACGTAGCGCGCACCGCATCAGCGAAGATGCCACCGCGACGCTCCTTCTTTGCGGTGTCAAAGAAAGGGATGTCATCCATATACGGAAGCACGATAGATTCTTGGATCTGAAGGTCATCATGATCTCAGCAATTAAATTACTC
The DNA here is from genome assembly GCA_019633535.1 of Tulasnella sp. JGI-2019a. Taxonomy (NCBI): domain Eukaryota; kingdom Fungi; phylum Basidiomycota; class Agaricomycetes; order Cantharellales; family Tulasnellaceae; species Tulasnella sp. JGI-2019a. Next base: position 90,729 of record WSUE01000015.1, read on the forward strand.
TCGTGGAAACCTTGACTCACCACTTCTCTTAAAAGGTTCTCGATGGGTTTCAGTACTAGACCCCATTTGATCTTCCGGTCGCTGACGATTGGAAGGAGCTCCAGCTCCATCTTTGGCATGGTTGTGAATCCCCACCAGAGTCGATTACTCGGCGGTGTTTTGGCGCGGAGCACGATGTTCCCTTCCAGCGACCGTAGGACTATCGCCAGGATCAGCTTCACCACCCTCGGCTTGACGTCAAATCTTGTGCCCAAATTCAAGGGAAGTGAATCCTTGAGGTCAATCGTCACTGTTGCTTCGACAGTGATCCTCACACCACAATCCATGCCCTCCTGTGACTTGTAACACAGACCCATCTCCACGCTCGCATCCCCTTCCTTTGTCAGCTCCTTCAACATTGGCTTGCTGAAGAACGGCGCGGAGTTCCCCACGTTGACTTCCTTGACCGTGATGTCGGTCAGGAAGGCCGGTCGAGGAACCTTAGAGAGCTTCTTCATTATGCGAGCGACAAGATTGGCTTCAAGGGCTGACGTTCGGTACAGGGAGAAAAATATTCGGCCGATGAGTGCATTCAGCCAGCGCATCGGTATGGGGTCTGGCTGCTGGTCGAGTGTCTTGACGAGGTGGGCCATGTCCAAGGCGGAGAACACTGGTTCGACAGACGGGGCGGCGTCGGTCCCAGCCGACGCCGTCGCGTTGAGGAGTGCAAAGTACCAGTCCTCCATGAGTGTGGCCGACTTGACAAAGATGAAGTGCTCGTCCGAGACGCGGTGTGGCGACGCGTCCCGATCTGTGACTGTGGCCAGACCATCCTCCCCACTCTTTCGCTCCTTCTCCTTCCCCTTCTCCTTCCCACCTTTGGCGGTATCCTTCGCCCTTAGCCTTATGGCGTTGCGCTTCGCAAACAATTCTCCATCCGTCATCTGTTTGTTCTCGGAGAATACTTCCACGTCATAGGCGGCGATCTGTAGGGCGGCGTAACAATCTGAACCTGCTTCATCTTCATAGAGATACAAAACTGTCCCCTTTAGCATTGCATAGAATGTATCTTTCGGTCTGCGAGGGTTTGAGGATGAGGATGAAGAAATAGACTGTTTCGAGTTGTCGTATAATGACCGCATGAGGTTCCCGACGTAGGAGGCGTTGTTGTCAGGAGGCTCTTCGAATGTGCGACGTACGACGAGCCATGACGCTTGGAGAGGTTTGGTGGATGCAGTGGACTGCTTCTCCTTCTCGGTGATCTCAGCTTGAGCGGATTCTGCGAAGAGCGCCTCTTTCTGGCGCTTCGCCACATCGGTGTCACCGACGGGTGGTGACAGGTAAATGAGTCCAGCGACGAACGCGACAGCTGCGAGCGGGAGAAATGTGAGGCCGCCTAAGACATAAACGAGCAGCAAAGTCCATAGGGACATTAGAGTTGGGGGTGAAAGATGAACGACGTGGATTATGTGGATTAGTCCCGAGTAGAATATGTTATATGAACACCACGCGGATGACGTGCGAAGGCCACACCCAGGAAAGGGGAAAGGACCGTCGAGGTGTGGGTGATGGTATTGTAGCAGACAAGTACAGGAGGTAGTTCCAGGAAAGAAAGACACGGAACGAAAAGAAAGGAGTAGCACAGAGGAATAGAATAGCCATCATTCTGCTGTGATCGCCAGTCCGCCCATGCTCCTCTCAACATCCTTCACACCTCCTTCGTTCTTGGGTTGGTTCTTGTACGGAATCCCAAGCGCGTGTCCAACCATCCTGCGTGCAGGATCGCCAACGCTTTGTCGCTCCCCCGGTGGAGATATGAGGCTCGCTGTTTCACTGATTTCTCCAGGAGGGGTCAGACCATGCAGGCCAGACGAGATGAGCGAATTCAATGTGTCCATCTTAGGGAGGGATGGTAAGGTGGGTGATGGTTCTCTGGCACCACCTCCGTTTGCAAGACCATTAGCAGCTGCTACGTCCAGTCCAACAGCACGACCAAGGGAGCCAACCACATGGCTTGGTCCGCGTTTGTGCACTCCATTTCCAGGCTGTGGCACTGAGACGGACGACTGCCTCGCAGCATGGCCAGCTCGCGGATTGTTAGTGCGGGCGTTGACATTGGCGATGATGGCTTGGGCATCAGGCCCATCGTATGGTTTGATCAAGGTCTTCTTGAAATCTCCTGTAGTCGAGATCAATTGGGCGGGAGGATCAAGTATCGTGGATAGGTATGCCCTTTTGGCTGCATAAAGGGGGTGGTTAGTTTTGCTGGCATTTTAAATTCGTATCTCGACTGGTTGCAATGAGCTGTGGACGCACCAGTGCCAGCATCCATGAAAACAAGCATCAACGTGGTATCATCGACCCATTTGATCTTGAAGCCACCACGCTCGTTTTCCCAAGCAGAGAAGGCGGTTTGGATATCACGGGTTTTGAGTTCAGGCGGGAAGCCAGACAAGGTCAGGATGCGAGTAACAGCGGCTGAAAGGGACATGATGAGGGTCGATTCAAGAAGGAAAAGATGAGTGAGCGAGTATTAGGAGATTTGTGAAGGGTGCTGTTAAGCTGTTGGAATTGAAAGTGCGGACGAGGTGATGAGGTGGTATGAGGTAGACTTGATGAAAAGAGCCCTGCGACCCCACGCAAACCCCGTCACCATAGTTCCGGGCGCAGAATGTGGAACACAGTTCCCTGTAGAAGCCATACTATAGACTCTCTAGTCCTATACCACCGTTTCCAGTACACTTTCTTCCTTCGTAACCCTTCGATAGCGGCGAATCCAACTCGCGGACCAACCGACCTCAGACCATTCAGCATCAGTTGCAGCCTCGTGATCCTTGATGGACAAAATCGACCAGATATGTTCTTAATGTCTGCCAGAGGTGCACTTGTTAGTATGGTCAAGTATCCTACTCACGTACAGGGCCAATTCTATTCTTAGCCTCCATTGTATTCCAAGTTTGAACGCCACTCACGACTTGACGGGGTTGGTGATAGGTATATGCCATGTACGAGTTGGGGATGATCATGTAGGTAATGGGTCTGGCATGAGTTCGACGACGACACATACGGCAATGTTCAATACGTGATTGTCAGGTTCAGTTTTCGCTCGCCTTAGTAAAATTCATTAAGGCCAACATCAGCGACGAGACGCGTCGTTCAGATAGAGAAAGGTCCCACCGAAGCCCCTTTAGGCCGATGCATTCGACAGGGGTTTTCCAATGTCGTTCGCCAGATCTGACAACGGAATTTCGGGTTCAGTCACGGATGGACAGAGCCGCCGCGATTCGAGAAATGAACAGATTCAAACTCATGCCAGATGTACGAGCTGAGTTCACCTTCTGAACAATCCATGAAGACAGTAAAGCGATTACCGATCTGGATAAGCGAGCCGCGGAATGATGACAATAAGAATACAACGAAGACAGCGATCACGTTGCTCAAGAACGTGAGAGAGACCCTTGGGAGTTCCACTGGTAGCCAGGCTGGATTTACAGCGGATCAGGTGTTGTCAAATCCTCGCTTGTCATCTAAAGGATATATATAGAGAGAGAGGGCCTAGCATTTCATCTTTAACTGCTGTTGCAGTTCAAGACCAACGACGTCCATTGAAGCAAAACACAGGAAGCGAGGGGTTATCGGTTGAAACTATAGTCATTGCCATCATCAAATTGAGCATCGCCACCGGTAGCACTCCGCGTGTGTATGACAGGGTACATGACAGGTTCCACGACACCTCGATCCATAGACACATGCGTGGCTCATCAAATCAAGTAGGCAGCCTATCATGGGGCGGGAAACGCTGTGGGATCAAACGCAACAGCAAGTGCCAGACATCTTAATAAGCCATATTCGGTACAGCGACACTCTCACAATCAGCATATGCGTATGCTCTCAGATTTGGATAATTGGATGTCGAAGGTATTGGAGCTCATCGCAATATGTTGAGGGCACAGATGCCGTAGTATTTCGCTAACTTCGCAAATTCGGGGGAGAGCGAGGGATTAGGTGGTACCATCGTAGCACCATTTATGGGTCCTCGTATCCTGCTGGTGGGTTCCGTGCACGTTTTGGAACTGACGAAGCCAGAGACAGGAAGTGGTCAATTTGTGCATGGTACTTTGGTCAACCGAGTCGACACGCACCAGGATACGACGTAGGAACCTTCTCTGGCCGCGTCCAACCCCAGGATTGGCGGATTGGAGGGATAGCGATTGCCATGACAGGTCCAATGGCCCCTAGGACGCAGGACCAAAAGATGGTGGGATTCTCATGGGCATGTCGCCGCTGACATGAAAGATTGTGTGAGCTTGGATCCATCCCGACGAAGGGCTGGCAAGGTATAAGCTCACAAGCGACGCATAAAGGCCTCGTGATGGTATGGAGGTAGCCATTTAGGTTGAACTGAATGAAGGAGAGTTGAAAGTGGTCAGCGTTAGAATGTAGATCAAACATATTTAGGCCTGCTTGCGATTCACATCATCAGTCTAAAGACATTGCGTTGCGCGGTTGAAATCACCGAAGAGTAATAATAAGAGAATTGCTCGGTTAGTGCGAAGGTCCTGAACTTATAAGGGAATTATACAATGTCGATGGCGCTTGTGGCCTGGATCCGAGAATACGATCATGGCGAGAAGTGTCATCGCGTTTCTCCCATTGACTTCAAAGCACACTGCCCCCCCTGGTGTATTAATATGAATCGTGTATAAGTTTGGTCATCCCGGTTCGTCACTATCATTACAAAGTCCTTCTGGGCGTTTAATCACATTAGAGCCATCAGCCCATGCTGAAGCACCTGCGACTCGAGTGTCTAGCATCTCGATGTCATCCTGCAACCAAATGATCGACTTTTAGGCCAGACTTCAAACCGTTTACTTCAAACCCACCGATTTCCAGAATATGTCAGTGAAAGCCGCCAGCAATGGATACCAGATACGACTCACGGCACGGCGTTTTGGACCCCACAAGCGGACCATAAATTATAATGTTTTGCCATTTCAGGCCAATATCGCGATCATAGTAAAGATCACGGCGACCGTCATCAATGACGCTGATATCGTCGCAATGCTTCTCCCTCCATCGCTAGTTTTAGTACCTGCACTCATCCAGTCCTTCCAGTTATTATCCATCTGCAAGACGAAGCTTTGCGCCTCATTGCTATGATTCCCGGCCAGAGCAAACGAATGCGGATCTACCACAGGCATCAACCAGCCATTGTCGTCAAAGTGCGTCGTTCCGTTGTTCGCATATAAAGCATTTCGCGCCTTTTCTGCGGCCGAAACAATCTCGTCATAGTTCGTCGGGTTCATTAAAGTGACGTGTTGGTATACGGTGGCGGCAAATAGCGCGGTTCCGCTGGCGTCTGGGAAGTTTATGGCGGCTTCTATGGATGGCACCGGCACATCATCTTCAATGTCAACGTAATTGTTGAAGATGCCAGAGGAAGGGAGAACTCCGGTCATGCCAGTATGAATCTCGGTGATCCAGCTACTGAGGTCGTTCTCTTGATTTTGAAAATGAGACAACGACCATGGAGAGTTCTTCATAGTCGCAAGGACCCGAAGCATGCCAGCTGCAGCCCAGCCGTTTCCTGTTGACCAATGTCCCGTATCGTTAAAGTTGTTGTCAACTGGGGAATAGTCGCCCGGGCAGTATATGTGTTGCCATAGGGAGACATTGCTGGAGAAGAGTGCCGAGCGGTAAAGAGAGATTTGGTTGTATGATTCGAGGATGAGAGAGAGGTTGTTCGTGACTGCGCCGTAGTATGCCTAAGAACGAACACGAAATGACGGGAAGCTCGTTCAGCCCTTGAAATCTTAGTCAACGAAATAATGCTCACTAGAAACGGCGGGACCATGTATATAAAATCACTCCACAAGGCGACACTCGCCACGCGATGACTGATCGCACCAGCAGCCAACCCACTTTCCACCCTCGGCGTATTTGTCAAAAGAAACTCCAACTGCTGCTCTGCTGCTTGCGCATATGCAGCGTAAGGCGCATTTGTCCAGTTTCCCAAAAGGACGGCCACGCCTAGACTGGCCGTGTCTCCAGCAGAGGAATCCATGCCGGATAATTGCAAGCTCCCACTTCGATTGTTGACGGCCGCTTGTGCGACGGATAAAATTGGATTAAGAGCGGCTACTGTGTAGGGTGGAGTGGGACTAAGATACGCTGAGCTGAACACAGCGAGTTGAGGAAAGTCAATCTCTAGAATCGTCTCGGCTCGGGTTCCAGCCTCCCAGCTAGAGGTGACACAAAAGTAGCGAAAGTTCGGGTAAGTGCTGGGTTGTTGCGCTTCAGACCTGGTAGGGAACAAAGAAGTGTAACAGAATGCACCTGGTCGTTATGCTATCGTTCATACGAGCTCGGACGAGACCTAGCAGCAAATCGCTGAATGTCTGTCCAAGTACGGTTGGAAAGACTGAATACAGCCATACACCGATAAGTCTGTTCCCCCTCATTAAAGGCGATCCTGGCTGCCGGCAGATTCAAGAGAATCCAAAATGTGAGACGGCGAATAGAATGTAGGTCGTAGCGCACAGCTATATATGCGTAATGTGCCGCGGGGTATGATAGGCATCACCGTCAGGGCCCAGCGAGGAAGAGCTAAGGGTTGACATGCGCCGCGAAAGTCACTGCTTCCAGAGCGCTGGGATCACGCATAACAGCTCCGCACGATGGCTATTGATAGTGTCTCGGAGCCTTTGGAGGTTTAAGAGATCTCCGAGGCAGACGATGAGCGAACACACTCCGTTGTTCGATGTTGATCACAGGATCCTAACACTGCGTCGTCAATGTCAACCGTTTGTCCGAAAAGGACCGCTATTATTACATTTAAAGGCGTGTTAAACAGGATGTGTCCCGAGAATGAGAGACAGCACGTTTAGATTACTTGTTCCCTTCTAGCTTCAACTGCTACAGCTATTCCCGACAACTTGCAGAAGTATCTCGCAAACATGTATATGGATGAACTCATTGCGCATGAGAGCCTTATTCAAGGCTTCATCACTGTGGTCAATATTACAGTTACACTGCTAGGTAGAAGACTCCTCACGTCACCGGGTCATTCTCAACCTGTCCCAAATCTTGCAGTTCCATCAACCGACATAATCTCACAATGTGCCTAAAGAGTCTTGCAGTGAAGTGAAATTATTCTAGCTATTGTATGAGCCAGGCAGTCCGCGCCCATGCCCATCAGGCCGCCATGATTCTTAGCACCCAAATTTAGGTATGACCATAACTCAGGCTCCTCCAACGATGAACCATAACCTCACGAGAAAACCCCTGCCTTAGTGACGCGCTTCCCCGCTGAGATGCCCGGTTTGATGAGCCGCCTAGTCGCCTATCGTCCGGCTGTATTCTTCATCGTGGGCCCCCTAATCCCCGGAACGGCGTGCGCTACTTGTATGGTGATCATGGTACCAGTAATTGGTGTGGCTGTTTCGAATGCAATGTGACCCTGCAGGTAGATTACTGTCAGAACATTATGGGCCTCCATCGCAGCCGGCGCTGATCGATACAAGTTGCCGGCGGGTATTTCAATGAATGCTGGGTAGTGGAGCGAATGTCTCACCGGTCACCCGGCTCTAGGGCCGTTTAGCGGGCGGCGTGGCGTTCTCAGCTTGGCATTTTCTAGCCACCCAAAGGGCGTGTCCGGTTGGATCCAGTTCGCGCCTTGCCCCATCTCTAGGCAGTGCGTTGCTTTTGATACCGTTCCAATGATTGAGACACGGATGCTGTAAGGGGCGCCGGTCTTGGGGTATACTTGTTGGCGCAATCCGCAATCCAATCATAGCAAATCCAAGTACACACCCACCGTATACTAGCGCCTTTATCCGGTGTAGATATTGTGAAGAGAAAAAAAGAAAGAAAAAAAAAAACCAAGAAAAAAACCAAGAATTCAACCAGTTCCAGCGTTATGTAATGAATTTAGATTGTGCCCATAAATGAAATTCCGGGATGGAAGCGATCGGATCCTGCCTCCTCGTACGAATCACCATTTCTGCTGCCTTTGGCACTTCGAACCTCGCTACTTCTTGAATTCTGTACTAGGTCGGTGCACTCCAGATCACCTGCTAGGCTCACGCTCGCTGCCAATTCGACGACGAGAAAGTCTTCGCCAACATGACAAAGGCGGTTTCTTTAGCTCTAAGTCCCTCCATATCATTTACTCAGGATGTCCCACTCCCGCTTCGTAGGTTTTTATTCAATTGTGATCGTGTTGCTGTTGATCCAAACAGCCTTTTTGAATTGAATATCAGTTTTTTTCAACCACGATTTACATCTAACCTTCTTCAATGATGCCGCCGAACGGGTGTTGGGAGCTTCGGTCAACGATCACCCCAATGCTGCGTTCTTCTTCAGTCAGGAGTTGGTCGATGCCGGTAATGACACCTCTGTTCTTTCCAGTGTGATGAATAAGCTGGACGAGATGGTAGAAGAAGGGAAGCACCTCGATTGGGGAGTTGGGATCAAGGTTCAGCTCTGGATGGGCCGCAAAGGCGAACGCACGAATCGGTGGTATGAGGTGATAGTTCAGGACCTTCCTTCACCAGACCACATCCACGAAGAAATAATGGCACAATTGGCCGCACCGCCTATGCGACAAGGGCGATCGATCTTACTGCTGCGAAGATTGCCTGGCGAACATATACCAAATGCATCCTTACCCCTTATATCAAGCTCGGTTGCCAGTCTTCGCGCTTCCTCCGTCGCTCCAGACAGTACTGAAGAGGAAAGGAAGCACCGCGAACAGGACACCGGTCTCACGAGCATTTTTGAAAAGATCGTCGAACAAGAACGTTTGACCCATGAACAACTTCAAACCATTATCGATTGTATGCCACATGTATGTACAAGTTCTCGCTGTACGTAGTTATAGAACCTCATTGAACGCGACGTTCTGGTAGATGTGTTTTACGGCATCACCCGACGGCCGGCCGACATATTATAACCAAAGATGGTCACCGACCCCCCTGTTAATAAGCGCGATGTTCAAGCTAATTTTCTATCCGCCTCTATAGGTTCGAGCGGACGGGTCTTACTGCGGAGCAGGCGAGAGATGCTCGAAATTGGATGGTGCGCTTGATCGGCCGCCGGCGTTGAGCTATCTCAGGGGTTGACTGTTTGCTTTGACCAGGCATTACATCACGCAGACGACATGCCGTCAGCGTTGGGCAAGTGGAGATACTCGTGGGAGACTGGCACGCCTCTTGATGTGAGAACACATGATATGCTGGCTACTGACCTTCAGCTCACGCCACCCTGTTCCAGGCAGAGTTTCGCCTTCGCAATCTCGACGGGAGCTGGCGATGGGTCGTCGCGAGGTATGCAGCATCAGTTCCATACTCCTGGCCACCTGTGGCTATACTCTGGCTGAGATATTTTACAGGGGCAATCCTGTGCGTGATTGTGCCGGGAATATAACCCACTGGGTTTCGACAATCACCGACATCGACGAACTCGTTCAGGTGAATTGGCTTGATTTCAAAATGATGAGGGCTCGTATTTATTAAGATGTGGTTCGCAACTAGGCAAGAAGCGACGCTGTGAAAGTCAAAGAGCACGTAAAAGCGGTCCTGAACGGGGCCAACGTCCTACTGTTATCTGTCACTCGAGAATCCGTCGTGACGTTTTTTGGAGGCTCGAGCGACATGGTATCAACCAGCCCGGTTCCAGGCGATCTTATTGTCGGATCTCGGTTGGAGAATGTATGGCCTGATCCAGGGTTGCATGACGAAGTTAAAAAGATGATGACCGAGCGTAAGGTGAGTAAGATTCTCCATCATGCATTGGAAGAAAGCGGTTGATACGTGATATTTCGTCTTCTAGGAGTCTGCTACCTTCCAAAATAAGGTCGAATCTCATGGACGGATCTACCGATATCGCGTTAGGCGGAATCTTGTTTGCACGTGCGAAGGAGAAGACACTGATCTTCAGATATTCTTTAACAGCTGACGCCGCTCTACAGTCGGGAAGTGGACAACCTGATTAAGAGCATCATCGGGGTCATCATCGTAGCTAGCGACGTGACGGATATCGAGGTGGCAGCAGTGGCGCTCCAACAAGCAGAGGTCGAACGGACGAATCTCATGGCCTCCGAAACTGCCGCTCGGGAGGCATCGAGGCTCAAAACTCACTTCGTCACGAACATCTCACACGAGATCCGAACACCCATTGCACATATGATCGGCATCTCCGAGTTGCTTCTGGTGGATCCGACGCTCAGCGTGAAGCAACGTCGTTTGGTTGAGAAGTGCCTTCACTCGGGCGAAATTCTATTAGAGCTTGTCGGAATGGTGCTTGTGAGTTGGATTTAAGCGCTTTCGATGTTCACTCGTCACTGCTGATCTGAGTACTTTGGTCAGGATATGGGCAAAGTCGAAGCTGGGAAGCTGGAACTTGAGCAGCACCCGTTTCGCCTATCTGAGGTTCTAGCGGATGCCGAGCTTTTCACTCTCGCAGCTCAGAAGAAAGGCCTCGACTTCATCCAGGACACTTGTCCGACTCTCTTCGCGGACCAGCTGATTGGTGATCGGTTACGGCTACGACAAGTCCTGGCGAACTTTCTCTCTAACGCCGTCAAATTCACGAGCCGAGGGTCGATCATGCTTCGCATGCGCGACGAGCCGGGGAGTCAACCGTCGGAAGTGGTAGTGACAATGGAGGTACAGGACACCGGATGCGGTATCGAAGAAGGAGCTATGCAAAGACTATTTAAGCCGTTCCAGTGAGTGCTTCCAACCTGAAATGATCAATGAGATCACCTCACCCAATCCCGCGTCAGTCAAGCTGATTCTTCCACGATGCGGCAATTTGGAGGCACTGGCCTAGGCCTGTTCCTTTCACAAAGTGTGAGGATGAATATCAACTCTCCTTCCATACATCGTCGGTTGACTCGACATCATTGCCTGTCGTTTTCAGTTCGTCGCGAAAATGGGCGGTGACATCACTCTCCTATCCGAGTATGGAAAGGGCAGCATCATCTCAGCTCGTATCCCGTTTCTGAAGGCGGATTTGGTTCCCCGAACCCCTACTCCGCTTCCTTCGACGTCGCCAAACGGACCACTGTCGCCAAATGGAGGAGCGGGAATGCCGGCTCTCAACAGGGAAGACGTTCGGCTTCTTCTCGCTGATGATAACGATCTGATAAGGTGGCAGTATCTTATTTACTCGCAGTTCTACGCCGCTGACGGATTGTAAATCTTTATAGGGAAATGTACGTCGTTTCAGATCGTAATTTTCGATCATGTCTTTTTCTGATGCGCGGGCTCGCTCTGGTTGATTCAGCATGCAAGAAACTCTCGCCAATATGAACGTATGTGAAGTAACGACTTCTCTTTGCCCGAAGGTCTCGAAACTTTAACGCTCTTCCTCTTAGTTCATCGTCGATACCGTCTCAGACGGTGAGCAAGCCGTAGAAGCCGCCCAGACAGGGAAATATCACCTCATGTCAGTCTATCCGGGCTTACACGCGGTACGGTATCTGATCTTCATCGATTTTATCATGATTTATTAGCTTGATGGATGGTCAGATGCCAGGGGTGGATGGTTACGAGGCAACGAAGCGTATTCGCCAATCGACATGCGATGTCGTCCGAAACGTCAAAGTTATTGCATTGACTGCCTCTGCCATCCGTGGAGATAGAGAGCGCTGTCTTGGTGAGGAGCAAGCCAGACTCCCATGCTAAACCCCACTGACCCGAGATGGTGCCCATATAGATGCTGGTATGGACGCATATCTTCCCAAGGTCAGTGTAAGATTCTGGTTGCTCGCCATGGTCTACAGCTGTCTAATGGATATTTATTGTCGTATTCAGCCTGTTCGAGCCAAGGCACTAGAAGAAGCCATCGTGCAACAACTGACATCCATAGCGTCGCGGAGGTCGCGGGATATGACATTGTAGGACGCCGATGGTACCTTAGTTTCCCAATTTCTTTTTTGGTTCTTCTGCTTCGTTCTTGGTTCCCTTTCGGTCATGTAGTGCACAGCATGGCTTGATCTACCTTTGTACATGATGTGATTTCTGTCCTAGAGTTCTGAATGATCCCATATTTGATTTCCCAGCCCAGTTCCGCGCAACGCGGCACCGCCCATATCACAGGATTGTATAACTATACATCCAGCCCGCTTTAACTAGCTGTACGTTAGCGCATTGTGGACGGGGTAACCAACTTCGGACCTGAATTCCAGCTCGAGGTCGCCTGCATGCTGGAAACGACCTGAAACTACTGCATACCCTGTCGGCAGCAATCCTCATGCAGTGAACACCATCGAGTCTTGAGCATTCCCCAAGCTGTTACTACAAGGATGAAATCCGTCTCAAAGCGCCGCGACGTCCAAGAGACCATCTATGTAGAGCCCTCTCTCATGCGGATAACCCTTGCAGTATCCGGTCCACTCACCGTTTGCTCGCCGAGCTATACGGCCATGCCGAGGAAGAGATTGTGCAGCAGATCTGGGTGGAGCCTGGACACAGATCCAACGCCTACCCTTTGGGCAATAGGTTGCGTCCAAGCCAGTCGAAACAACCAGTATTGGGGCCTGCGTTGCTTAACGGAACAAGTCCAAGCGGACCTTTAATGCATTGAATGGTGTACTATCTTTATCTTTAGAAAGGGGTACGCGGTTCCGACGTTACGTAATGAGTTTGGTTTGCGCCTGAAAATGGGGATCGAAGGGATTGGATTTAGCTCCCATTCGTACGAAAATCCATTTCTACTATCTTTGACAGCGCTGCATTTTGCATTTCGCTACTCCTTGACGCTCGCGACGTCTTAGGGCCCCTTCAAACCGTGTACTAGGTCGGTGAGCTGAAGGCCATCCGCTTGGGTTGCACTCACTCACATTCGCCACCGAATAAAGTCTTCACTGACATGATAGGGACAGATTCTTCGAGTACCTACGTGTCATTTACTCAAGACCTCACACTCCCGCTTCGTAAGTCTTTATTCAATTGTGATCGCGTTGCTGTTGACCCAGCAGTCTCCTTAAATTGAATGTTAGTTTTTTTCAATCACAACTTACATCTAACCTTCTTCAATGACGCTGCCGAACGGGTGTTGGGACCTTCAGTAAACGATCATCCCAATGCCGCGTTCTTCTTCAGTCGGGAGCTGGACGAGATGGTGGAGGAAGGGAAGCACCTTGACTGGGGAGTTGGAAGCAAGGTTCAGCTCTGGATGGGCCGCAAAGGCGAACGCATGAATCGGTGGTATGAAGCGATAGTTCAGAAGATTCCGTCACCAGATCACATCCACGAGGAAAGAACTGCACAACTGCCCGAACTGCCTGTGCGACAATGGCGATCAGTCTTACCCCTCCGAAGATTGGCGAGCGAACATACCCCAACCGCACCCCTACCCCTCGTAACAAGCTCACTTGTGGGTCTCCGCGCTTCCTCCGTTCCTCCGAGCAGTACCGATGGGAAGAAGCAGCACCACGAACAAGATAACGACCTCACAAGCGTTTTTGAAAAGATTGTCGAGCAAGAGCGTTTGACCTATGCGCAGCTTCAAACCATTATCGACTGCATGCCACATGTATGTACAAGTTTTCGCTTTGTGTCGCGCCAGAAGCTCATTGAACACGATATTCTGGTAGATGTGTTTTACAGCATCACCCGACGGCCGGCCGACATACTATAACCAAAAATGGTACCGGCTCTCGCTTGTTTGTTTGTGAGGTTCAAGCTGACTTTCTTGTGGGTCTCTATAGGTTCGCGCAGACAGGTCTTACTGCGGAGCAGGCAAGAGATGCCCGAAATTGGGTGGTGCGCTTGTTCGGCCGCCGACTTTGAGCTATTTCATAGAGTGACTGTCCCTTTTACAGGCATTACATCACGCAGACGACATTCCATCGTTATTGAGCAAGTGGAGGCACTCGTGGAGGACTGGCGCGCCCTTCGATGTAAGAACATTTGATATTCCAGCCACTGACCTTCAGTTCACGCTTTATTTCAGGTAGAGTTCCGCCTCCGCAATCTCGACGGGAGCTGGGGATGGGTCGTCGCAAGGTATGCAGGATCAAGTCTATACTTCAACCACTTGTCACCGTATTCTGACGGGGATCTTACTCAGGGGGAATCCCGTACGTGATAGTACCGGAAATATAACACATTGGGTTACAACAGTCACCGACATTAACGAACTCGTGCAGGTGAATTGACCGGATACCAGAATGTCAAGGGCCTAGATATGTTTCACAACTAGGCGAGGAGCGACGCCTTGAAGGTTAAAGAGCATGTAAAAGCAGTTCTGAAAGGAGCCGAGGTCTTGTTGTTCTCCGTCACTCGAGATTTCGTCATGACATTCTTCGGAGGCTCGAGTCACTTGGCATCGGCTAGCACGATTTCAGGAGACCATGTCATCGGATCTCTGTTGCAGAATGTATGGCCAGATCCAGGGTTGCACGACGGAGTTAAAAAGATGATGGCCGAGCGCAAGGTAAGTAAGCTCCTCTGTTATGCGTGGAGAGAAAAGCGGTCGATGCCTGATATTTCTTTTCCTAGGAGTCTGCCACCTTCCAAAACAAGGTCGAATCCCATGGACGGATCTACCGATATCACGTTGAGCGGGATTTTGTCTGTACGCGTGAAGTACAGGGCGCTGATCCTCAAATACTCTCTTGACAGCTCACGCCACTCTACAGTCAAGAGGTAGACGACATGGTGAAGAGTGTCATCGGAGTAATCATCGTAGCTAGCGACGTGACAGGAATTATCGCGGCCGCCGCGGCGCTTCAACAAGCGGAGGTCGAACGGACGAATCTGATGGCCTCAGAGACTGCCGCTCGGGAGGCTTCGAAGCTCAAGACTCACTTTGTCACGAACATCTCGCACGAGATCCGAACACCCATCGCCCACATGATCGGCATCTCCGAGCTACTTCTAGTTGACCCGACGCTAAGTACGAGCCAACGTTGTTTGGTGGAGAAATGTCTTCACTCGGGGGAGATCTTACTAGACCTAGTTGGGATGGTGCTTGTGAGTACGATCTAGGTCTTTTGAGTCTTCGCTTGCAACCACCGATCTGACTACGTCGGCAGGATATGGGCAAAGTTGAAGCTGGGAAATTGGAACTTGAGCAACAACCATTTCGCCTATCTGAGGTCGTAGCGGATGCCGAGCTATTCACTCTCGCAGCTCAGAAGAAAGGCCTCGATTTCATCCAGGACACCTCTCCGTGTCTCTTCGCGGGCCAGCTGATCGGTGATCGGTTGCGACTCCGACAAGTCCTGGCTAACTTTCTCTCTAACGCCGTCAAGTTCACGAGCCGAGGGTCGATCACGCTTCGCATGCGTGACGAGCTGGGGAATCAACCTTCGAAAGTGATAGTGACGATAGAGGTACAGGATACCGGATGCGGCATCAAAGAAGAAGCCATGCAGAAACTGTTCAAGCCGTTCCAGTGAGTATCCCCAACCTACAATCATTTATGACATCGGCTCACTGAACTATATCTAGTGAAGCCGATTCCTCCACAGTGCGGCAATTTGGAGGCAGCGGCCTAGGTCTTTTCCTTTCACAAACTGTGAGAATGAACCTTAGCTTCCATGCCGCAAGCCGGCGGCTGACTTGACATTGTCCATGCCATTTCAGTTCACCGCGAAAATGGGCGGGGATATCACTCTCCTATCCGAGTATGGTAGAGGCAGCGTCATCTCAGCTCGCATCCCGTTCATGAAGGTGGATTTACTACCTGAAACCCCTACCCCACCCCTTTCAGAGTCGTCTTCCGGACTATTGTCACCAAATGGAAAGGCGGGAACGCTGGTCCAAACAAAGGCTCTCAACAGGGGTGAAGTTCGGCTTCTCCTCGCTGATGACAACGACCTAATAAGGTAATACTATCATCGTATTTCACTCTCAATGCTTTGTTGCTGATAGGGTGTAATGTTTATAGAGAAATGTACGCTGCCTCCCATCATGATTACCGATTATGCCTGGTTCCTAATGCACGGGCTTACACTAGCTGATTTAGCACACATGAAACATTGACAAAAATGAACGTATGTGAAGTGGCGATTCTACGCTCGTCCACATATCTCACTATGCTTTCTTTCAGTTTGCAGTCGATACCGTCTCGGATGGTGCGCAAGCCGTAGCAGCCGCCCAGACAGGAAAGTATCACCTCGTGTGAGTTTATCCAGGCTTACTCAAGGTATGGTTTCTGATACCCACTGTTCCCTATTGTGATCTACCAGCTTAATGGACGGTCAGATGCCGGGAGTGGATGGATACGAGGCAACGAAGCGTATTCGCCAATCAACCTGCACTGCCGTCAGAAACATCAAAGCCATCGCACTGACCGCTTCCGCCATCCATGGAGATAAAGAGGGTTGTCTCGGTGAGGAGTAGCTCGAATTTCGCTCATTCTTCGGAAGCTGATGCCATGTGGTATTGAATGCAGAGGCCGGTATGGACGCATACCTTCCCAAGGTGAGTCCGCCTCCCTTGCTCGTTATCATCTATGGTGTCTAATGCTCTTTATCCACATACCCAGCCCGTTCGAGCCAATGCATTGGAAGAAGCCATCCTGCAACAACTGACATCCGTAGCGTCGCGGAGGTCACGGGATATGACTTTGTAGAGGTGATCGATGTGCCTTGGCTCCTTATAATATCTTGCTCCATTCTCTCGCTTCGTTCTTTGTTCTTCTTTCATCACACATCACAGTCCGATTCACCGTTGTAAACTGCGCAATTGCTGTCTTATAGTCCTGAATCATCTGGTGTCTGATTTCTTGTCCTGATTTAATCTAATGCCACCCGTATCGCGGTGCGCTTTGTCCCCCGGATACTTGCGATCCTGCAGTGAGATCCGAGCTTCAGGTTAGGGTTAGGGTCGCCGGAAACAATGTGAAATTATTGTATAGTCGGCTGCACCCACGGTTCTTACCACGCAATGGACGGCAACAGGCCCGGAACGTTCCCTGCACTCCACTTGCTGTTTGGGCGCTGTTCGCCAAACCACACTGCTATGCCAAGGATGTGGGCAGCACATTTTTCCAGGTGGAGCTTGCACACGAATCCAGCGCTACTCTCACGTTCAAGCCGCGGGAGGGCCAGTGCCAGGGTATACTCGTGCCCAATGCAATGATAATGTTGAGGGGGAGGTTGAATGCATATACGCAGTTGAATGGTATACTAGCATCTTGACAGTGATCCGCGGACATCATCTTAAAAAGAAACAAGCATCAGGTGGTCCAGGCCTTACGTAACAGATTTTTAGTTTGCGTCCGGGTTAAATGAAACACCAAGACCTGAAGGATTCGATCTAGGCCCATTAAATCCCCATTTCTGCTGTCTTTGGACGGCGCTGCATCTTAAACCTGCCACTTCTCAAACCGCACTACTCCTTCAATTCGTGTATTAGGTCGGTGAGTTGAAATATCAGCTTGGGAAGCGCCCATACTCACTAACGATAAAGCCTTCCATGATAGCGACAACTCCTTCAGCTTCAAGTCCCTCTGGGTCATTTACTCAGGATGTCCCACTCCCGCTTCGTAAGTTTTGATTCGATTGTGATTGCGTTGCTGTTTGACCCATCAGTCCCCTTGAATTGAATGTTAGTTTTTTTCAATCACAACTTACGTCTAACATTCTTCAATGACGCCGCCGAACGGGTATTGGGACCTTCAGTAAACGATTATCCCAATGCCGCGTTCTTCTTCAGTCAGGAGCTGGACGATGTCGATAATGAAACCGCTGTACTTTCTAGCGTGGCGAACAGGCTGGACGAGATGGTGGAGGAAGGGAAGCAGCTGGACTGGGGAGTTGGAAGCAAGGTTCAGCTCTGGGTGGGCCGCAAAGGCGAACGCACGAATCGGTGGTATGAAGCGATAGTTCAGAATCTTCCTTCGCCAGACTATATCCACGGGGAAACAACTGCACAACTACCCGAACTGCCTGTGCGACAATGGCGATCGGTCTTACTCCTGCGAAGATTGGCGGGCGAACATATCCCGAGCGCCTCCTTACCCCTCATATCGAGCTCGGTTGCCGGAGTCCGTGCTTCTCCTGGCCCTTCAGGCAGTACTGATGAAGAGAAGAGGCATCGTGAACAAGATACCGGTGTCAGAAGCCTTTACGGGAAGTTCGTCGAGCAAGAAGGGATGACCTATGCTCAACTTCAAACTGTCTTCGACTGTATGCCACATGTACGTACAAGTTCTCGCTTTATGCGGTGCCAAGACCTTATCGAACGCGACGATTCTTCAGATATGTTTTATCGCGACGCCCGACGGCAAACCGACGCACTATAATCAAAGATGGTCGTTGGATCTTCGTCGCGTGTAAATGTGAGATCGAAGCTGATTCCTTTTCGACCCCCATAGGTACGAACAAACAGGTCTTACTTTGGAGCAGGCGGAAGACCCTCAAAATTGGGTGGTGCGCTTGATTGGTCGCCAACGACAAGCTATCTCTGGGTGACAGTTCGCTTTATCTAGGCATTACATCACGCTGACGACATGCCATCGGCGTTGGGCAAATGGCGATACTTATGGGAGACTGGCGCGCCGCTTGATGTGAGGTCACATGATATCCCGTTCACTGACGTTCAGCTCACGCTTCGTTCCAGGCAGAATGTCGCATCCGCAATTTAGATGGGAGCTGGCGATGGGTCGTAGCGAGGTATGTAGCATGAAATGCATATCATGAAGACCTGGGACTATGCTCTGACTGAGAGATCTTACGCAGGGGCAATCCTGTGCGTGATAGTACCGGGAATATCACTCATTGGGTCTCAACGATCACTGACATCGACGAACTCGTGCAGGTGAATCGACCGACAATTACAATGATTATAAGGGCCCAAATTAATTCGTTTGTTTGTGACAACCAGGCAAGATGCGACGCCGTAAAAGTCAAAGAGCACGTCAAAGCGGTCCTCAACGGAGCCAACGTCCTGTTGTTATCTGTCGCTCGGGATTTCGTCGTAACGTTCTTCGAAGGCTCCAGCAACATGGCATCGGCTAGCGGGATTCCGGGGGCCGAGGCCGTCGGGTCTCTTTTACAGGATATATGGCCAGACCAAGGGTTACATGACGAAGTCGAGAAAATGATAATTGAGCACAAGGTGATTGACCTTCTCTATCACGCGTTGTGAGGAAGGCGTAGTTGATACCTTGGTACTTCCTCTTCCAGGAGTCTGCCTCCTTCCAAAGCGAGGTCAAATCGCATGGGCGGATCTACCGATATCGGGTTAGACGAGATTTAGTCTTTACCTGTGAAGGACAAGGCGCTGATCTCTAAACCTTCCTTTTATAGCTCACGCCGCTCTACAGTCAAGAAGTGGGTGACATGGTGAAGAACGTCCTCGGAGTCATCATTGTGGCCAGCGATGTGACAGATATCGAGGCGGCGGCAGCCGCCCTCCAACAAGCCGAAGTTGAACGGACAAATCTCATGGCCCCAGAGACGGCCGCTCGGGAGGCATCGATGGTCAAGACTAACTTCGTCACGAACATCTCACACGAGATCCGGACACCCATTGCACATATGATTGGTATCTCTGAACTGCTTCTGACGGATCCGACGCTCAGCGAAACACAACGTTGTTTAGTCGAGAAATGTCTTCACTCTGGAGAAATTCTATCAGAGCTTGTCGGGATGGTGCTTGTGAGCTCGATTTCAGCTCTTAGAGTCCCCGCTTGTTGCCGCTGACCCAATGACTTTGGACAGGATATAGGCAAGGTGGAAGCGGGGAAGCTGGAACTTGAGCAGAATCCGTTCCGCCTATCTGAGATACTGGCAGATTCTGAGCTTTTCGCACTCGCAGCCCAGAAGAAGGGCCTCGAATTCATCCCAGACATCTCTCCGTCACTCTTTGCCGGCGAGTTGATTGGCGATCGGCTGCGCCTACGACAGGTCCTGGCTAACTTTCTCTCCAACGCCGTCAAGTTCACGAGTCGAGGATCGATTACGCTTCGCATACGTGACGAACCGGGAAGTCGACCTTCAGAGGTGATGGTGACGATAGAGGTACAGGATACGGGATGCGGCATCGAAGAAGAAGCCATGCAAATATTATTCAAGCCATTCCAGTGAGTATGTCAAACATATACACATCCATCACACGAGCCCACCGGCCCTCACTCTAGACAAGCCGATTCTTCCACCATACGACAATTTGGAGGGAGCGGCCTAGGTCTTTTCCTTTCACAAAGTGTGAGAATGCACCTGAGCTCCAATGACATGTACAACCGGTTGACCTGTCATCGTTGATCCGGATTCTAGTTCGTCGCGAAAATGGGTGGTCACATCACTCTCTTATCCGAGCATGGAAAGGGTACCTTCATCTCGGCTCGTATTTCCTTTATGAAGGCGAATGTGTTCCCTGGTAGCCCTACCCAACTTCCTCCGGTTACACCTACTGTATCACTGTCACCAAATGGACTGGCGAGAATGCCGGACCAAACGCAGGCTCTCAATAGGCAGGACGTTCGCCTTCTTCTCGCCGATGACAATGACTTAATAAGGTGATTCATCACTACTTTTTCTTGCGATACTGCATTGCTGACCATATGATACCTGTAGAGAAATGTGTGTCCCTTCCAGTCGTTATTCTCGATCGTGCCTGATTCCTGATGCGTAGACCTCGCCTTGACTAACCCAGCATGCATAAAATATTGACAAAGATGAACGTATGTGACCTCTCTCTCCTAGCCATTTCGAAATGAAACGCTAATGTTATCCTTCCCAGTTCCTCGTCGATACTGTCTCAGACGGGGTACAAGCTGTACAGGCCGCTCAGACTGGCAAGTATCAT
Organism: Tulasnella sp. JGI-2019a; assembly: GCA_019633535.1. NCBI lineage: Eukaryota > Fungi > Basidiomycota > Agaricomycetes > Cantharellales > Tulasnellaceae > Tulasnella sp. JGI-2019a. Next base: position 111,479 of record WSUE01000015.1, read on the forward strand.
CTCATGTGAGTCTACGCGAACTCGCATGTGATACGGTCATTGGTACTTACCGCTCATTGTGATTGCCTAGCCTGATGGACGGTCAGATGCCAGAAATGGATGGGTACGAAGCGACGAAGCGTATTCGCCAATCAACATGCACTAGCGTCAGAAACATCAAAGTTATCGCATTGACCGCTTCCGCCATCCGTGGAGATAAAGAGCGCTGTCTCGGTGAGGAGCAAGCTAGACTCCCATGCTAAACCTCACTGACTCGAGATGGCGTCCATATAGGTGCTGGTATGGACGCATATCTTCCTAAGGCGAGTATGAGATTCTCATTGTTCACGATGGTCTAATGGATGTTTATTGTTGTGCTCAGCCCGTCCGAGCCAAGGCATTGGAAGAAGCTATCCTGCAACAACTGACATCCATAGCGTCCCGGAGATCACGGGACATGACATTGTAGAGGTGATCGACGTGCATTTCGTTTCTGAGTATCTTGCATGTTCTCTCACTTCGCTCTTCCTTCGTTTTCAGTCGTGCACAGCGCGGCGTAGCCTGATCCACCTTCGTAACTGCAATCACTGTCTTGTAATCCTAAAGCATCCGATATATCATTTTTAGGCCTGATTTAATCTGATGCAGGCTGAATGTAGCGCCCATACACCGAGCTTGCTTTAACTATTTCAAATATCACCCACCCTGTCGGCGGCCCCCTCTTGGATAGGGTCCATGATCAAGAGCCTCGCAATCCCCGCACTCAGATTTAAGCCTGAGGTTGTCTCACCTGCACGCCGGATGCAATGCAAAACTACTGTATATAGTCAAGTAGCAGCGACCCGCAGTGCAATGAACGGCACTAGTGAACGTTCCCTGAGCTCCACTTGCCGTTTGGGCAATGCACGCCAAACTACACGGCCATGCTAAGGATGGGGCTGGGCGGCACATCTTGCTAGATAGAGCTTAGACACGAATCCGCTACTATTCACGCAATGGGTCACGTTCAAGGAGGGGCTGGTGCTGGTGTATGCTGGGTGCCTGATACAATCATAACAAGTTCAAGAAGGGGACATATCCACCGTTGAAACTTTACACACTGATCCGCAGATACTGTGGATAATTCAAGGATCAAGGTGGTCCTGGCGTTACGTAACGAGCTTAGTTTGTGAGCAGGTTAAATGAAACACTGGGATCGACGATCTAGGCCCATTCCTGCTACCTTTGGACATCGCTACTTCTCGAACCTCGCTACTTCTTGAACCCCTTCAGATTGTGTCTTAAAGTCGGTGAGCTGAAGATGATCTGCTTGGGTCGCGTTCATTGACATTCACCGGCTATAAAGCTTTCGTCCACTGACATGGCAGGGGCAACATCTTTGGCTTCAAGTTCCCTCGTGTCATTTATTCAAGATGTCCCACTCCCGCTTCGTAGGTAGTTATCCAAAATCGTGATCGCGTTGCTTTGACCCAATCAATCTTCTTAAATTGAACATCAGTTTTTTTCAATCACAACTTACATCTGACTTTCTTCAATAATGCCGCCGAACGGGTGTTGGGACCTTCGGTGAATGATCATCCTAATGCTGCGTTCTTCTTCAATCAAGAGCTGGAGGATGCAGATAACGCCACCATGCTTTCCAGCGTAACGATCAGGCTGGACGAGATCGTTGAAGAAGGAAGACACCTTGATTGGGGCGTTGGGAGCAAGGTTCAGCTCTGGGTGGGCCGTAAAGGAGAGCGTAAAAGCCGGTGGTATGAGGCCGCCCTGCAGAACCTTCCTTCACCAGACCACATCCACGAAGAAACAGGTGCACCATTGGTGGAATCACCCGGACGACATGGGCTGTCCGTCCTACTCCTCCGGAGGTTGCCGGCAGAGCAGATTCCTAGCGCGTCTTTACCCCTCATATCAAGCTCGGTCGCCGGTCTTCGCGCCTCTCCCACTGATGAAGAGAAGAAACATCGCGAGCAAGATACCGGTCTCACACACCTTTACGGGAAGTTCGCCGAGCCACAGGGTTTAACCCATGCTCAACTTCAGACCATTTTCGATTTCATGCCACATGTATGGGCCAGTCCTCGCTTTACGCGGTTTTGAAATTCCATTGAGCGCGACGTTCCTTCAGATCTGTTTCACAACGACACCCGAAGGCCAGCCGGCACACTATAACAAAAGATGGTCGGTCACTGGATCCATATTGCGAAGCGAGATCTCGGAACTAATCATCCGCCATCCTATAGGTTCGAGCAAACGGGTTTTACTTTGGAAGACGCAAAGGATGCACAGAAATGGATGGTGCGCTTGATTGGTCAACTGCTTCGGGCTACCTTAGGGAGTGACTGTTCGTTGTGATCAGGCGTTACATCACGCCGACGACATGCCATCGGCGTTGGGCAAGTGGAGATACTCGTGGGAGACTGGCGCGCCACTAGATGTGAGAATAATATTCCGGCTATTGACCTCTAGCTCACGTTTTGTTTCAGGCAGAGTGTCGCTTTCGCAATCTCGACGGGAGCTGGCGATGGGTCGCAACGAGGTATTCGGAATTAACTCCATCTTGTAAACACCTGGGACTACGCTCTGACTGGGAGATCTTACTCAGGGGAAATCCTGTGCGTGACAGCGCCGGAATTATCATCCACTGGGTTCTTACCATCACCGATATCGACGAGCTCGTACAGGTGAGTTTGAATGAAAACACGATATCGCTATTCCTGAATTTTTACAACCATCCTCACAACCAGACGAGATGCGAGGCCGTAAAGGTTAAAGAGCACATCAAAGCGGTCCTGAATGGGGCCAACGTCCTGCTGTTATCGGTCGCTCAGGATTCCGTCGTGACGTTCTTTGGAGGCTCAAGCGCCATGACATCTGCTATCACGATCTCGGAGGATCAAGTCGTCGGGTCTCTTTTAGAAAATGTATGGCCAGATCCAGGGCTGCACGACGAAGTCGAGAAAATGATAACCGAGCACAAGGTGAGTGGATTTCTCTATCACGTGTTGTGAGAATGCGCAGCCAATCCTTTGGCACTTCCCCTTCTAGGAGTCTGTCTCTTTCCAAAACGAGGTCAAATCCCATGGAAGGATCTACAGATATCGCGTTAGACGAGACACGATCTATAACCGTCAAGGGCGATGAGCTAATATCCAGACTGCCCTTTTACAGCTCACGCTGCTCTATAGTCAAGAAGTGGGCGACATGGAGAAGAACGTCCTCGGAGTCATTATTGTGGCTAGCGACGCGACGGATATCGAGGCGGCGGCAGCGACCCTTCAGCAAGCGGAAGTCGAACGGACAAATCTGATGGCTTCAGAGACAGCCGCTCGGGAGGCATCGATGCTCAAGACTCACTTCGTCGCAAACATCTCGCATGAGATCCGGACACCCATTGCACATATGATCGGTATCTCCGAGCTACTTCTGGCGGACCCGACGCTCAGTGAGAATCAACGTGATTTGGTTGAGAAATGTCTCCACTCAGGTGAGATCTTATTAGAACTAGTTGGGATGGTGCTTGTGAGTTTTTTCGGATGCTAGAATTCCCCGTTTGATACTGATCTGACGACTTCGGCCAGGATATGGGCAAAGTGGAAGCGGGGAAATTGGAACTTGAGCAGAATCCGTTTCGCCTATCTGACGTACTGGCGGATGCAGAGCTTTTTGCACTCGCCGCCCAGAAGAAAGGCCTCAAGTTCATCCCGGACGTTTTCCCATCACTCTACGCCAGCGAGTTGATCGGCGATCGGTTGCGGCTACGACAAGTCTTAGCCAACTTTCTCTCTAACGCTGTCAAGTTCACGAGCCGAGGATCGATTACGCTTCGCATGCGTGACGAACCGGGAAGTCGACCTTCAGAGGTGATGGTGACGATAGAGGTACAGGATACGGGATGCGGCATCGAAGCTGAAGCTTTGCAGAGACTGTTTACGCCGTTCCAGTGAGTGCACCAAACCTATAGTTAGCAACAGGCCACCGAACCCTCGCTCTAGGCAAGCCGATTCTTCCACCATGCGACAATTTGGAGGTAGCGGCCTTGGTCTTTTCCTTTCACAGAGTGTAAGAATGGATCTTAGCTCCTATGACGTACAGCCGGTTGACCTACCATCACTCATCCGGTTTTCAGTTCGTCGAGAAAATGGGCGGTCATATCACTCTCCTATCTGAGTATGGAAAGGGCGCCATCATCTCCGCCCGTATTCCGTTTACGAAGGCGGATGTGTTTCCTGAAACTTCTATTCGACCTCTTACGACCCCATCCACTGGATCACTGTCGCCGAATGGACCAGCGAGAATGCCGGACCAAACGCAGGCCCTCAACAGGCAGGACGTTCGTCTTCTTCTGGTTGATGACAATGACCTAATAAGGTACTTTTCTCCCTATGCTCTACTCGCGATACTACGTTACTGATCATATGATGTTTGAAGAGAAATGTGTGTCTATTCAAGTCATTATTCTCGATCACACCCGATTCCTGATGCATAGACCATGTTTTGACTAACTCAGCATGCATAAAATACTGACAAAGATGAACGTATGTACATTTACGATTTATCTCTCTCTCCTAGAGATCTTAAAACGAAAATGCTGACGGTCTCCCTTCCAGTTCGTGGTTGATGCTGTCTCGGACGGTACACAAGCCGTACAAGCTGCCCAAACTGGCAAGTATCATCTCATGTGAGTCTAAGCCAACCTGCACGTAAGACTGTATTTAATACTGCTGCTCTTTATTACCATAACCTAGCTTGATGGATGGTCAAATGCCAGGGATGGATGGGTACGAGGCAACGAAGCGCATTCGCCAATCGACATCCACTGCTGTCCGAAACATCAAAGTCATCGCGTTAACCGCTTCCGCAATACGAGGAGATAAAGAGCGTTGTCTCGGTGAGGAGTAGCTCGAATTTCGCTCATACTTTGAGGCTCACTGATAATGTTGAATGCAGAGGCCGGTATGGACGCATACCTCCCGAAGGTTGGTTAGAGATTCCTCTTGTACCCTGTGGTCTACGATGTCTGATTGCTCCTATACTCAGCCCGTTCGAGCCAAGGCATTGGAAGAAGCCATTCTGCAACAACTGACATCCATAGCGTCCCGAAGGTCACGGGATATGACATTGTAAATGTAATCGACATATCTTATTTTCTTGGTATACTTCTCGACTTGTACGCTACGCGATCGTTGTCTTGTACGTAATGCTCGAATGATCTAATGTCTGGTTTAGTTCGAGGTCGGTTGACTGTACCACCCTGCGAGCGAGCCTGTTCTGAAGCGGAACGAGCTGCTCCACGCGGCCCGGGCAATACATGACAGGCCTTATGTTTAACATTACCTCCGTACTCAGGTTCGAGCTTGAGGCCGGGGTTTATGAGTGCGATCTGGAAACCGGCAATGTTCAACCGTGTGGCAGCGTCTGGCCATGCAGCAAATCTGTTACGTACATGTCTTACAATCTACTCTGAAAGCACAGCAACTTTCAAGAGATCATACTGATACGCTATAAGTAGATCCTCTATCCATGTGGGGAACCTTTGCCGTAGCTACTGCATCCACTTGCCGCTTTGGGCATTCACGTCGAACCCCGCGGTCATGCCGAGGATCCGGCGGCCAAAGTGTGGCTTGGAAACGAATCTCTTCTCTCCGGGCGATCGGTTGCAGCCGAACGATACAAGACATAGATGTCGCAAGGGGCGGTAGTCAATGCAATGGATTTGAAACGGAGATGAAACGACATTGACCGTGGATTGATATACTATTACGCATGTGGCGTTTAGGGGTCGAAAGAATTCAGAACAGAATCTTGGCGTCATCCTTACGTTCTGGCTCGAGTCTAGAAACACAAGGGTCAGATCGTGCGAGATGGATGCGATTCAATCCGCTTCTTTCACTGTGCAAAACCTCCATTTCTGCTGTCTTTAACGCTCCTCCTTGAACCTCACCACTACTTGAATCTCGCTACTACTTGAACCTCTCTAAATTGTGTATTAGGTCAGTGCAGTCGATACTACTCACCACCGTTGCGTTCACTGACATTCTACTACGATAAGGTCATGAAAGAGGCAACTTTTATCGCTTCAAGCCCCGCAGTATCATTTACTCAGGATGTTCCGCTCCCGCTTCGTGGGTATCATCTCCATCATGATTGCGCTATCATTCACCCAATTAGTCCCTTAAATTGCATTTCAGTCTTTTTCGACCGAGACTTGAACCTAACTTACTTCAATGATGCTGCCAAGCGCGTTTTGGGACCTTCAGTAAACGATTACCCCAATGCCACGTTCTTCTTCAGTAAGGAGCTGGAAGACGCCAGGAGTAACACCACTGTGCTTTCCAGTGTGATGAACAAGCTGGATGAGATAGTCGAAGAAGGAAGACACCTTGATTGGGGAGTTGGAAGAAAAGTCCAACTCTGGGTGGGCCGCAAAGGACAGCGCACGAGCCGGTGGTATGAGGCCATCGTGCAGAACCTTTCTCCACCGGACCGCGCCCACGAAGAAACGGGTGCTCAGCCGACAGAATCGTCCGTACGTCAATGGCTGTCTGTCCTCCTCCTTCGGAGATTGCCGGCAGAGCAGATTCCCAGTGCATGCTTGCCCCTCATCTCAAGCTCGGTTGCTGGTCTCCGCGCTTCTCCGGCTCCCTCAGGTAGTACTGATGAAGAGAAAAAGCATCGCGAACAAGATACTGGTCTCACAAGCCTTCACGGGAAGTTCATCGAGCAAGAAGGGATGAGCTATGCCCAACTTCAAACCGTTTTCGACTGTATGCCACATGTATGTACACGGTGTCGCTTCATGTGGTGCCAGAACCTCATCACGCGCGACGTTCGTTTAGATGTGTTTCACAGCGACGCCCGATGGCCAACCGACATACTATAACCAGAGATGGTCGCTGGATCCTCTTCGCGTATAAATGTGAGGTCATGGCTGATTTTTTTTTGGTCCCTGTAGGTTCGAACAAACGGGTCTTACTTTGGAAGAGGCAGAAGACCCCCAAAAATGGCAGGTGCGCTTGATGTTTGTCGCCACATTTAGCTATGCCCGGGAGTGACTCTTTGCGTTTCATTAGGCTTGTCACCACGCAGACGACATGCCTTCAGCTTTGGGGAAATGGAGATACGCATGGGAGACCGGGGAGCCGCTCAGTGTGAGATCGCCCGTCCCAAAGCGACGACTGACCTTCAGCTGACTTGTCCAATCCAGTCAGAATTTCGCCTTCGCAACCCCGATGGGAGCTGGAAATGGGTCGCAGCCAGGCATGTATCGCCGACGCAGTACCTGTGAATATGCTCTGACCGCAGAACTTTACGCAGGGGCAATCCCGTGCGTGATAGTGCTGGAAACATCACCCATTGGGTCTCGACGATCACCGACATCGACGAACTCGTTCAGGTGAATCGATCGCGAAAATCACAACGACCAAAAGAGGCCCGAATTAATCCGATTATGTGTTGACAACTAGGCAAGATGCGACGCCGTAAAGGTCAAGGAGCACGTCAAAGCGGTCCTCAACGGAGCCAACGTCCTACTATTTTCTGTAGCTCAGGATTTCGTTGTGACGTTCTTCGGAGGCTCGAGCGACATGGCATCGGCCAGCCCGGTTCCAGGTGATCTTGTCATTGGGTCACTGCTAGAAGATGTATGGCCAGATCCAGGGTTATATGACGAAGTCCAAAAGATGATAACCGAGGGCAAGGTGAGTGGGATCTCGCTCTCTCAATTGTTGTGTGAACAAATGGGCGACTGGTTTATTGTATTGCTATTTTCTCACAGGAGTCCTCAACTTTCCAAAACAAGGTCCAATCCAATGGACGGACCTACCGATATCACGTAAGATAACATTTTACGTGTGCACCCATGAAGGACAGGTCGCTGACGTACAGATATTCTGCCCTGCCAGCTCACGCCGCTCTATAGCCAGGAAGTCGACGAGATGATCAAGAGCGTTATCGGGGTCATCATCGTGGCTAGCGACATGACGGATGTTGAGGCGGCGGCAACGGCCCTCCAACAAGCTGAAGTCGAACGGACGAATCTCATAGCCTCAGAGACGGCCGCTCGGGAGGCATCGAAGCTCAAGACTCATTTCGTTACAAACATATCGCACGAGATCCGAACGCCCATTGCACATATGATCGGCATCTCCGAGCTACTTCTGGTTGACCCGATGCTAAGCGATAATCAACGTCGTTTGGTTGAGAAATGCCTTCACTCCGGCGAAATTCTGTTAGAGCTTGTTGGGATGGTGCTCGTGAGTTGGATTCAAGTGCTATAGCATTCCTCCGTTTTGTTATGGATCTGACGACCTCGGACAGGATATGGGTAAAGTCGAAGCTGGGAAGCTGGAACTTGAACAGCTTCCGTTCCGCCTATCTGAAGTCCTGGCGGATGCCGAGCTTTTCGCGCTAGCGGCTCAGAAAAAAGGCCTCAATTTCATCCCGGACGTCTCCCCGTCACTCTTCGCCGGCGAGTTAATCGGCGATCGGCTACGGCTACGGCAAGTGCTGGCCAACTTCCTCTCCAATGCCGTCAAGTTCACGAGCCGAGGGTCGATCACGCTTCGGATACGTGATGAGCCTGGGAGTCGACCTTCGGAGGTGATGGTGACGATAGAGGTACAGGATACCGGGTGCGGCATCGAAGAAGAAGCCATGCAGAGACTCTTCAAGCCGTTCCAGTGAGTGCTTCAGAACCTATATATAATTCTCAAATTTCGAAGGCATGCTGAACCCCGCCTAGTCAAGCCGACTCTTCCACCGTGCGACAATTTGGAGGTAGCGGCCTGGGTCTCTTCCTTGCACAAAGTGTAAGCACGTATCTCAACGCGCTTTCACGCACGCCACCGGTTGATGCTGCTTTCAGTTTGTCGCCAAAATGGGCGGTAACGTCACTCTGCTTCC